>DWMG01000091.1:0-26455 GCA_018244855.1 Elbella merops
CATATTCGAAAGACTGCCCGTGCGTGACCGAGGCCGAGCGGCTCAAGTTTGCCGCGCTTGGAGAGATGCCGCCGACAGGAGATCTGTGTGGCGTGGAGTTGAAGCAGCTTTACACCTCAGAAGACCGGCACCGGTCCTGTTCGCATCACTGGCCAGACGAGGAGTTAGAAGATTACAAGTATTGTCACTTAGGCGAGGCTTGAGAGACGCAGTTGCAGCTTTACCAGGATTAGAGTCGTTGTCACTCAGTGGTTGCTACAGTGTTACCGACGCAGCGCTGGCCAGCGCTTTTGCTACCGAACTGCCAGCGCTCAGAAGACTAGATCTATCTCTATGCAAACAAGTGACGGACTCTTCGCTGGGCAGAATAGCGCAATCGCTCAAAAACTTGGAAGAGTTAGAATTAGGCGGTTGCAGTAACGTCACAGACACCGGGCTTTTGTTAATCGCTTGGGGTTTGAGAAAATTGCGCCGGCTCAATCTTAGATCTTGTTGGCATGTGAACGACGATGGAATAGCGCATTTGTGTGGAGGAGGAGAAGCGAGAGGCACTCCCGAGTTGGAGCATTTAGGTTTACAAGACTGCCAAAGGTTGACGGATGAGGCGTTGAGGCATGCCGCCACAGGTCTTCCTAAGCTTAAATCGATAAATTTGTCCTTTTGCGTTGCTGTGACGGACGCTGGGCTAAGGCATTTGGCAAGGTTGCCGCATTTAGAAGATGTTAATTTGAGGGCCTGCGACGGTGTGTCCGACGCTGGCGTGGCTCACTTGGCGGAGAGTGGGCGGCTGAGAGCTTTAGATGTTTCGTTTTGCGATAAAGTCGGGGACGAAGCGTTATCGCACGCCACGCTAGGCCTGTCCGGACTGCGTTCCTTATCGCTGAGCGCTTGTCGGCTCACGGACGAGGGCCTGGAGAGGGTGGCCAGGCTATCGCAACTGGAAACGTTGAATATAGGACAGTGCACGCGGGTCACAGATAGAGGCTTGCGGGCGCTGGGCGACGGCTTGAGGAATCTGAAGGCGATAGACTTGTACGGGTGTACGTGTATAACTCCACAAGGCTTGGACCATATCGTGAAGTTGCCGCGTCTTAGTGTACTTAACCTCGGTTTGTGGCATGTGCGGTGACCACACACGCGCTAGTGTGTCGCGGTGGGTGTGTGTGTGTGAGTGCGACGGCCATGTTGAAGTGAAGGAGCCGCCAAGGTTGTATACTGGACAGCGAATAAGGAATTAACCAATTTTAAGATATTATATTGAATTATCGTTAGGAAACGGGGCCGCTTTCTTGAATATGTTCTGTTTTATGTGCCAGTTCTGTTTGTGTTGTTGTTGTATATCGTTGTATTGGATATATATTGATTACTGTGATTTGAAATTTGTCCGTCTTTTCGTTGAGTTTGAAGGAAAGTCGCCCCGACGCCTAGTCGCAACGTTGGCCCAGATCTTTTTGATTGATACTTTTTCTTATGTTTTTTTACTAATTAGAGCATTGCGTCATAGCTGTTAATGAATGTACTGTTACTGCAAGCTTGTTTATTGCAAAAAGGTCTGGTTATTCAATGTAATTGCTCCATTAGTTAGACGTTTAGCCATTCTTCAAATTATTCAATTAATTTTTAGATCGATTTTAAGCACGTGTTCTGTACCAGCGATTTGCTGATTTGCGTTTCTGAACAGTTGGCAGTTAGACTTCGTGATAACATTATGTAACACATGAGAATGATTAAAACCGTATCAATACACTTTAGGTATAAAGTTTAGAAAGAGCTTCCATTATATTTTAATGAAATTTAGAAAACACAGCATTATATATTTTATATTTGCCTAAAATCGTAAGTTCTATAGAAACGTACTAATCATACTGCCAGCTTGCAAGACTTGACATAATAGATAGAATTAATCGAGTGGCGATATACAGATTTGGTTCTTTACAATATGGCAATGTTTTACATGACATACTGCCAAGATAGAGAAAATATGGCGACGAGAGCCAAATGTGGCGATATATATGTAGTACTATGAAACAATAGATTAGAAATTTTGCAAACAAGACTGACTAAATACGATAATACTTATCTGCAACGAGCATTCCATTATCGTACCGACGACAAATACCTACAAAATATACCTACTACATACATGCATCAAGTTTTATTATCTGCATTTTGTATACTATATAAATATTTAATCTGTGAAACATTTATACAATCGTTCTGAAACTTCCTAAAAGTAACGCAACATTGAGGGTTATAACTTTTTCATTGTAGTCCTCCAAGCCTTACTTAAAAATATTTAGGCATGTAAGCTTTATATATAAACTGCTTGATACATTGAAAATGATTTTTAGCTAATAAAAGTTTATAGAAAATAGAAAAAAGGTTCGTAACGTATTTGTGATAAGCAGAAACAAAATAAATATATTTTTAAAACCATGCAAGGCCCAAGTTACCTGGCCACGAGGCCGACTTACGTTACCGTGAGTGGCAAACTTGAGAAGTGTTAAAAAGAATAATAAAATTGAATTCTATGTGTTACAAGGATATTAAATGTTTTAATTTTTAATCACGCTATCTTCCAAACTGCCAAGATCTCTTAAATACGTAACTTTTGATATTACTTTCCGTTTTTATAGGTTGCCATTTTTTTACTAACGTGCATAAGGTCGAACTAAAAACACAAGTATATTCTTCATGAATACGTTGTTTTTGTACAAAACGAATGTAATATAGGTAAAAATGTATTAAAAGTCATCGTTTAAGTTGCAAATTATTTGAGATATTTTATTTTTACATGTCCCTTTTTCCCAATCAAGTATACCAGCGCCGATTACCTGACTCTCTGCTGGTTTTACCTGAGTATGATCTTAAAAACAAACTTACATTAAAGTTAACCTTTTCTTTGTGCCGAAGGTTCACCCAGCTACCTGGGTCAGCTTTAGAATATCCAAGTAAATTTCTGTCTCATTTTGATAAGGTTTGATGTCAGAAATTTTGTTTTGGGTCAAAACGGATTTGAACCAATAATTTATATGTAAGTACTTTATCAACAATATCTAATATAATGAATTTATCGACTTTATCGACACAACAGTAATAGTTTAGTGGTTTAGGGTCTGCAACTCCATGGATGTGGGCATCAAACGTCAAATACACATTCCCCATAATTCTTCAAAACGTTGGTATATGGTCAGGATGATACACGTCATGTTCTTAGATCTTCTCATTTTTAGAAGAGATTAATGTTCAATATAGTTATCAGTTTGTCGTGAGACAAACTCGTTTCCAATAGAGAATTGCATTTTTTAATAGTAGTTTTTAAAGTAGTGAAGAGAGTACTTAGAGTTTTCTTGTTGCGACAATAATAATTATCGCACTTGTAGTAGTATTACCTACACCAATATTTTTTAAATTTTGTTTCTATTAGAGACCGCTAGGTCAGATGATTCAACATAGGAAATTTAAAAACATTTTTGTCTGCAATATACATAACTTAAAAAGATAATTAAAAGTCAGAAAATAATAATTTACCACGTCACATGATGTAACGTATTCATTTAAATTTTAAATTAGTAATGAAATTTATGTAATTTTTTTCTATTTAAATTTTTAGTAAAATAATATTTTAGTTTTATATTTTTGTTTTAATTTTTTCGTCTAAGATTGACGAACCAAATGGCTTCTACTTTTGTATTGCTAATGCAATAGGTCTGTAGGAATATAATTATTAATATCATTTGACTCATTGATTTCTAGATACTAATACTATACTCACTGCACTTATTAGTACAATAATTGCAGTATTAGTATCCATCGCATTTAATCAGACTACAGACGTGCTGATTCCACGGTCGACATTCTCCTCATTCTGACAGGAGACCTGGATCTAAACGGTAAAACTATAAAGTGTTGATGATGAGGATGCCCCCACAGACGATAACCACACTTTTAAACTGAAGCAATTATTATAAGTAATACATGGTTATCCGCTTTTATAATAATTGGTTTAGGGTAGAAATGGTGGTAGACGTCGTTACAAGTACATTTTATTGGGTTAGTTTTGTGCCATTTTCGATAGAGCATTCTCATAATATATTCGAAAACGTTACATTGATCACTCATTGAATGGCAATATATTATTAGATTATATCACTGGAGTAAAATAAATCAACCCTAAAATTGTGCGTGATATCAGTTTAAAAACATCTGTTTTGTTTTCATCTGGTTTGTTCATTGACAGATGTTACTGTCACTAAACACTAAGTTGCCTCGGTATATCTGCCTACCAAAAGGTTTAACCTGATCTTATCAATGTAAGCCACCTAAATAATAATAATAAACATACATAGTTTTAAAGTATTCTTGAATCTCCGAAAGAATTTGGCGCCAAAAAACGATTACTTCTAGAACCTCTAGAGCAGATGATAACTAGTAAGTCCAAAAGCGATTCCGTTAGTTCTAGGTACTTTTTATGATATAGTTCAACATATTTTGATAGCGATGGATTTCATGGTTAAGCTTCACCTGCGTCGATAAATACAGCGTCTATAACAAAAACATGAAACAGGTAAATTTATGATACTAATAACAAAAAAATGTAAATCTGGAAGTATATATGTATGTATGTATTTCTATCAGTTGGGGTACATTTTATATAATAAGGTTGAGCCTAAATTGTCCGTTATCGGATGTACGTACATGTACATATGTTGAATTTAATGAATTTAGAAGAGACGAAAGATATTTGCCACAGCTGTAGTGTGGAAATCTGTTCTCTGCCTACGTTTAAGGGCAACATGTGACAACATGTATATGTAGGTACATAAAAAAGTGACATTGTAGGAATCGCGATACCAAAGATCAGTATCTTACCAGACGTTCACCATAATACAATATTGTTTCAGTATTCAGCACTAGTTAGATGAGGAAGATACTGAAGACAAAATGAACTTAATAGACAGAATTATCACCACGGCTTTAATTGGCCGAGTGTTCTAGCTCTCGGATTTGTCTTGAACGCTTCGTATTCTATTAATAGATGTTTTAAATTAATCTAAATAGGATCTCATTTACTACATGTCTGTCTATCAGTTAACTTCGTAATATGAGTCTAAGTCTGCGTAATCACATAATTAGTGAATTGTGTGAAGTTTGCCAGCCCGTTAGCAACCAGCTAGTCACTCTATCTAGCCGGACTTAACCCTTCTTATTTTGTTAGACCTGTCCAACGGAGGGACGATAAGAGTTGAAGATTAGTAATATATAATATAATTCGGATTTAAGAGACTATATGACTTTTACCCCTGCCGTTTTTAAAGATTACACAAGTAACTTTTTTATTAATACAATTACAGCAGGCTTGTCGGTCATTGACATGTAGATTATACTGCGGGTGCTGCTTGGAGCGCGGGTAAACTGAACGCTTGTGTGGTGCAACCTGTTTATTGTTATCGCATACTAACTCCTACAACAAAGTAACAAACTGTTATATCTTATCATTAATAGCAACTAGCATCGTGAGTTGATAGTACTGTAAATAGTACTGTATCAACTGTAGTACTGAGACACAACCACCATTGAATTTTAATATAATATCGTCACTCTTGTATCACCGTTATCACCGAAGGGTAACTGATGCAAATGTTGTACCAAAATTTTGCCTATACCTATTCTAACCAAATTGTCTTATGACACCGATGCATTTTAATGCTGATAACTCAGCAGTAATTGATAATATTTTTATTTGTTCAACATTTGAAGTATAAGCCCAAAATAAATTCAACAATTAATTTAATTTTAATTCAAAATATTAAATTTAGAATACAATTGCAGGTCAAAATTCTAAAAGGTTTTAATACCTTTATCGAAATAATACTAAGTACTCATATATTGGCCTAATGAGTTAAAAGTGTTAGAACCTCAAAATACCACATATCAGATAATCCTAATAAAATTGTAAAATCCAATTACAAAATCCAGGAAACCTTACTTACAACTTAGTTCTCCAAGAGGTTCACTGAGTGGTGTATGAGGGGCGGCTGAATTTCAATACACTTCTTATATTTAATATAAACGGTTTTTATCCCGGTCAAAAAATATTCGCCGTTTTTCTCTTGGAAACGTTCGTTTATGGTCGCCTTCATTTCTTTATCACTGGAAAACCTCCGTTCTCGGAGGTCTTTTTTCAAATTCGAAACGAGAAAATAATCGCTAGGAGCCACGTCTGAACTGTAGGGTGGATGGTTGATTTCTTAGAATCCTGTGTCAGCAGGGCACGCCTTGCAACTCGCGCAGTGTGGACGGGCGTGTTGTCTTGCAAAAACAGGATTCCTTTCGCTAGTTTACCTCTCCTTTTCTCATGATTTCTCATGCAACTACTTGAAGCACTTTTGTCAATAATGCGGCGTAATAGTCTCCGTTCGTTGCAGTATTTTTAGTAGCGTAATCGATAAACAAAATTCCTTCACTATCCCAAAAAACAGTGGTCATAAGCTTCGACACCGATCTTTCCACTTTGAACTTCCATGGAAGCTTTTCTCCCTTTTCTATCCACTGCATTGACTTTTGTTTTGACTCCGGATCGTACTGTGGAATCCATGTTTCATCGACAGTAATAATGCGAGAAAAAACATTCTCAGGCTTATCGCCACAGATGTCCAAAACTCCCGTGAAGTTGTGACTCGACGTTGCTTGTCCAGCGGCGTGAGCATTTTCAGCACCCATCGCGCGCACATCTTTTTCTTGTGCAGGTTATTATGCAAAATGTTGCCGATTCCTTCCTTGCTGATGCCCATGGCTTCAGCTATCTGCGACAACTGATTTCGCCGATCTTCAAGAACAAGTTTTTTTCACTTTTCCAATGTTTTTTTCGGTGACGGCGGTGTTTGGGCGTCCCGACCTGGAATCATCTTCCAGCGACTCTCTGCCTTGTTTGAACACTCGGCTCCCTACACTTAGCAGTGTTTTGCGCGAGCCATTAGTATTACTTAAAGTCAGGTACTTAGGTTCAAAACTTTTGAGCCGCCCCTCGTATAGTCAGCCAAGCCACACAAAGGCAATAGCAGATTACAGCCTGATTCCTTTGTATAAAAGGAGATCTGTGCCCAACAGTGGAACGATAAAAGGATTGATGAGGATGACAAAAGCCGTATGAAGTACAGAAGTACAGAGTATAAAATAAAATGAGAAAGCCTTTAGAGAATTACAGATTTGGTATGTTTTAACTTAAGTTAGCAAGTCAGCGAAACGGACATATGGTGTTCAAGGTAAGTAGTTGTTGCTGGCTGTCGACTTATGCAATAGATTAAACACAGTAGCGACCTTATTGTACTCTCTCTCTCTCTTTCATACATTTTCTCTCTCTTTTATTCTTCAATCTGATGCTCATCAATCACACGTTCGTCCCTTATCAATAATACATATAAATAAACCCTAGTTATAATTAAGATTTTGTTATATTATAATTATAAGGATAAAAAAACACTAAATATAATAACTGCTACAAATTAAAACACTGATTCTTAGAAACAACGCCGTATTTGTTCTAAATAAATTATTTTAATATCTTTCTATTTCTACATAACGCATAATATCCTGTGATATTAAATAAACAAAAGAATAATGAAATACAGGCTAAACATACACCAACTTTCTGCGTACAATATTAAAAATTCAACCGTTTTATGCCTAACGGAACATTAAATCCCTTTGTCTTGTCTTTTGACAAGTGATTTTAAACTCGTACTATAAATGTAAAGTTGTAATTACTTTTATGACTTCGTCACTAAATCTTTTCTCTTTCAGTTTCCACTTTTGTTTTCGACATATGAACAATAATTCTTACTTCGAATAGTACCATGAGCTAACAATAGGATAATTGTTCGTTAATATTGTTTAGTAGTGTTATTACAAAACAATTTTAACGATGATAAATTGTATGGTAATTATTTATTTGTTGAAATGAATATTTTGAGTTTGGAACAATTAGATGAATGAATTCTTACCACTAGGATTAAACTGTTATTTTCAGTTACCAACCGTTCGAGATTAAATTTTATTTATATTCCATTGCGGTTCTATCATCAATTGTAAATCTTTTATTACCTATATAGCGCGCAGTGTACTTCAAACATACAACTTCAAAATTAACTCAATTCTTTCCCATGCTTTAGTGCAGGTAGAACGATAGTATTTAGGTAACCTATACAATAATTACCATTATAGTAATACCATTTTTCAATTACCTACGACTCGGCAACACTACCTATAAAAATATGAGAACCAAATTGTTTTACAATGCCCACAATAACTGCATCCTCGAATTGTTTAATGACGGCACTGTATGCCATCTGTTGTGATTGTTGATTTTAAATTGTTATTGTCCTAACAATAATATCGTGTTTATTGTTACTATACAATAAAAAACACCTGATGCTTTTCGGAACATAATGACGGCAGTACACATGTAAATAAATATGCCTACATATTACAAAAATGGTATATACTTGAAGGTGAGTCACATAGTAAGTTGTGTATGCATAAAGACAGAGGCAAACAAAAACCTAATGAAACCTATCATTCATTTATATGCTTAGCCGGGAATCGAAACTGGAACCTCATGCACATTGTGCAGGGTAAATGACTCGTCCAAAATGTATTCCTATTTAAAAGTTTCATAAAGCTATGATCATATCGTAAATTTTTAACATGTTGTTACTTGGGTATATAATTAATGGTATAACAAAAGGTTAAACAATAATAATATATATATTCACACACTTTTACACACAGCAATCCGATCCCAAATTAGGCAGAGCCTGTATAACAATAAACAAAATGTAGATAAATTTCATATACGGACCGACGGACCACCTACAATATAAACGATATTTCATATAGGTACCTTGTTTTCATTATAAACTAGCCGTTACTTCGTCTGCGTTGCTTATTATATTAACATATATTTTAACTACAGAGAAAAACACACAAAAAACACTAAAACCCGTGTCATGTTATTTATGCAGGTTATATACTAAATAGACAATTAATTATTTATCCTAAAGTCGAATGTATCTATGTATTATGAAACGATTTTCCTTTTCGCATATATACCTTTAAGAAAAGTTTAAGCGACCTTGTCACAGTCAAATAATCAACCATAAACCATTTAACTTGTGTGGTACCATTTTATGTCACTCTATTTGAGTGTAGAAGATGCAGTTATTTCAAGTTTGTGAGGAGTTTGTATTATGTGCTCACCCCATAATAAGGAACGAGGATAACGATATAATAATTACAATGTTTGATCCGGGTGACGATATAAAAATTATCTTCTTCGATCCAAATCTCTGTTATGAACATAGAATCATTACTAGCATTTAATGATTAAATTACAACAAAAATATTATATTCTTAGAAAACTATGAAATAATTGTAATTTGTGCAGGTACTAGAATTATTCCAAGTCTATTAAAAATGTAACTGTACGTACTTGTGCGATGAAAGGTAATAAAATACATATGTATTTATGTAATCATAGATAATATGTAAATGATAATAAAAATCAATCATGTTTTATATATAAGTACATCTAGTGAAACTATGCTCTCAAAATTAGCGTTTGACAGATGTGAAGACCTATGGAGAAACGATTGAAAAAAATAAATGGGATATATGTTCTTGCTTTCTGCGTAAAGAACGGGTGATGCCAATCTTACAGCTGGTAACCCCAGAAAGGCTCCCAATTCTTAAATAACATTCGGAAAAAAAAAATTAGAACATTATTTCTAAATTCGTAATAATTCTTTTAATTATTTTATTATTAATATTCATAGTTATATTATACATTCGGTATGAAGTATAAACTGTAGAAGTTGTATAATAAATAATGTCATGTGAAGGCGTTGACACGTACCATTCGTTAGACCTTGACATAGCATTGTATGAGGACAAAAACTATTCAAGCTAATCTAATCTCTAACTCTACACATTAAAGACGCGTTTCGCTTAAACATAAAAGATATTCACGAGGATTTAATAAAACTCACAAAATTACTACATTATGAAATGAGTCTTACCACAATAGATTTACGATTGAATTTTGATTGTGCAGTATCACTTTCGCGAATTAGTTCTCACCGCGTATTTACATTGAATGCGCATTGTCGCGATAGAAATTTTGATCTAAATCAGTAGCAATTGCTATACGATTTACAACCTTATTCTATATACAAATAAAGTTGCGTATGTATTATAATTCATTATTGATAAAGCAAGGGGTTTTTACGTTACTGACATACAAAATCACAAACACCAATAGAATACGAATATTAAAGAAAGATATGGTAGGTATCTTTGATATTTTAGGTGACGTCATTACAGCATAAGAACTTACTTTGTCAAAAATGTAATTTCTATATTTACTTTCCGTCATCATTACCATCAACCCTTTTATTGTTTCGTTGCCGGAGACTGGTTCAATTTCAGAATGAGAAGGGTTAAGACTAGTCTGCCACGCTGCCCAAGCAGGTTTGGCGGACTTCACACGCCATAGGAAATATAATGACGCAGAGAACGTAAGAATTACGTTGCGTTACGTTACTCGTAGGTATGTAGCATTGTTAGAAACTTGTTTTTTTTTGTTTTTTACGTAAAGAGGGTAGCTAAGTAGTTGGCAGTAGTCAGAAGTAACCGCTGTTTCCCAAGGATGTCAGTTACCGACCTCGAATAGGACTGTAGAAATAGGACTGTAAGTGGCAGTAAGTCTATTCAGAACCTATTGGTGACAGGCCTTTAGAAATACCGATTATTGGTATCATTAGCCCAGTTACTATAGTGCAGTTAGTAACAACAAATGACTTTCCTATTCGAGGCTAGCCAGAGACGCGTAGCTACTCCGCAAGAGATATTTTCGTCTTTAGAATAAATAGAAAATAGAAGATCTTTATTTCCCTAAACACTGTGACACAGGCAATAACTTTAGTATGCACGTTGATATACTGTTAAAGGAAACACGAATTGTTATAGCAACAATAGCTCGGTAGATGTGTATATTTGCAGCGTGGTAATTTCCCAGGAGAATTGTATACATGTTCTACACACAACAGTTTAAAATTGGAATATCGCGTTAGAAAAACGAACTGTTACAAGCAATCTTTAGTTAGCCAAAATTGTTGTTGATTTTTTTCCTAAATTTACACCTGTTTGTTGACAAATGGTAGGTGATTTTTTTCATCGTCGTCTTCTTAAAGTGCCTCTTAACCTATTTGCCTTGTGCCTATACGAGTATAACTATGCTATCAAATTCAATTTGATACTTTGTAGTAACTATAAAATGTTCTGAAAATATTTCTTCTTGCAGAACGCTAACCTGGTATAGGTAGTCACAAAGCAGCAACTTGGACTGGTGGTAAAAATACGATATATGTATATTGTGGACTGTGACGTCATATAGCACGCAGAATCAAATGCATATATATGTATATGCATACAAAACATTGGTACCTACTTAGTCAATATAGGTAAGTATGGTGTTATTGAACATTAACATGTGCTCACTAAACCAAAAAGAATTAGTAACCGAAAGAATACTGTCTCAAAGTCCATAATTGCCGTCTTTATCAACAATTTTTACAGATTTACTGTTCAGCATGAGTTATATCCATAGAGGTATTATCTATAGAATAGGGAGGACATACGGCTGCCTGTAAGCGGCAACGTCCGACGATTAGAAAGAGTGAAACGATCGCGATACTCTATATATCTCTCTATCTTACTACTGACGCATGGGCAGCAAAAGACCAGCTTGTTATTCAAATAATGAACTCACGCTAGCGCTCCCTGTGCGTGCGCGAGTGACAGATAGGTAGCCTCATTTGCTGTCTCTTTTTTTTCGAGGGACACATTTAAGGCTGGCTTCCCTACTCATAACTCTATGGGTATATCTCAGAATGAGAAGAGTCTTTTCTTCCAAGAAGGGCTAATCTTATTCTTGGACCTAGAAATAAGTTATCAGGAATGTATAAATATGTTATTTGTGCTACAGCAAGAACAGTTAATACCCGATTTGAGGCGATTATAACCGTGGCCAGCCGGCGACGTTGTCGTGTCTGCCCGTCTAACGGTATCATACATATTCACGACTGTCCCTTCCTACCAGTAGGGCTGGCAGGTACATATATTTTAGTTTTTCTTTGTGAAAAAAAATAGTTGGCTTTATCCAGCATTGCTTGGAACTTTGTTTTATTGTACAGAAATAAAAACAATTACATTACTAGAAAAAATCATCTTCAAAGTTAGAATAAAAAATCGTGTTTTAATAATAGACATTGTTTTCCTATTCCATTTTTTATGAAACATAAATCACTATAAATGCACCCAGCAAGAAATCTTCAACCGATCAAATAAATTAGATATTAATACGATCCAATAAAATTAAAAATATACTGATAAAGTAAGTAACAAACCGATTAATTATTGAACCGATCAAAAAAAATTAAAATTACTCACTCAATATCAGCAATACAGTAAGTATTTAATTTTAAGCTTATTTGATCTTAATGTACGCCCAATTTAATTACAGGGCAAGCAGACTAAATGTAAGACTGAAAGTCAAATTCTTTTTGATTATATATTTATTTTGTAGAACCACAAAGAATATTAATACACATTAAGTTTCATTCCACAAAACAACCTGGATATTGACATCAAACGAGCTTATAAATTACCTCCAGAAACATTTCTAGAGACAGTACTTGTTTTGAGTTTGACAAATCTGTTACATACAGATTTAATAAATTAAAACAAAAAATGAAAGAAACTGTTAAAGATTTCGAAAGTTCATTAAAGCTTTCGAAAATTTCACTCGAATTGTCGGGAATTGAGATATTTGAAGTAAAAATGAAAAATGGCTTTGCAAGTTCTATAAAGGCGTGGCTGTTTTATTTAAATTTAATCTGGTTGTATACGGACGTTGCTGCTGAGTTCTACTGGTTGATAGATGGGTTTCAGATGGGAAAAACCTTTGATGAATTGTCTATGAGCGTTCCCTGTGCTGTTATTTGCATCCTGGCCACTGCGAAAGTGTATCCCTTGTATTCTAACAAAATTATTCTTAAACATGTTGTGAATAAACTGAGAAACATCCATCCAGGAACTAATGATGTTCTGAATAACGCGAACCATGATACGGACTGTGAGAGGAAAATTGGGAAAGAATCATTAAAATTTCTTAATAGAGTGGTGATGTTTTTATATTATACTTCCGCTGTGGTGGTAGTCGTTTTCTCTACGTCTCCTGTCATCTCTATGTTGCACAACTACTTGGAGACTGGAGATACTAATCTGAAGCTTCCGTTTCATACTAAGTACTTTATCGATGTGCACACTCCTGTTCGATGGCCGCTTGTGTATGCCCATCAAGTTTGTTCAAGTGAGTATTTAATATACAAATTTTTATTAGTATTTTTTTATTTATTATACTTTTTGTAAAATTCCCGTACTGTAAAATTCATAGCGGCGTAGAATTTTCCGTTGTATAAAGCCTTTAGTTTGTATAAAGTTGTATAAAGCCTTTCCGTTGTATAAATTATTAATATTATGTCGCCACGTCCGTTCCCTCATTGCGTTGACAGAGATCACCTAATGCCAAATATATATCTTTACAGACTTGACGTGTTTCTTCTACAACCATTACTTCTACAACCATCCTAAATTAGATACACTTTGCTGCGTTTCATATCTTACTATTAATAAATTAATTGTCTAATAAGTGTTTCTACATACGATTATAATACATACATATGTATATGTCCATATGTATCCGCTTAACTCACGTATATTTTTCGCCGCCACAAGTTTCGTACCAATACTACGTTCTACTATTGAATGTTTCGTGAGTTTAGTTTATACACATGATTGTATACATTATTATACACTCTGCTCTGATGTCTCTGTAGTCTCCCGGCTCATGATAGAGGACTTCGTCCGAGGTGCAGGTCCGAAACTAGTCGGGCCATCCCGAAAAACGTATGTGAGTTAAGCCGATTACATACTCCTATATAAAATCTAATACTCGGTTCTTTTCGTAGTCTCGAAAAACATAAGTCGCCTAAACCTGCAAATATTATGGCTTTTACAGAAGTCATCTGCAGTAACGCAATAGTTTCTTTTACAGCATTTATCGCTTGCATAAACGTCTTCGGTGCAGATACCCTGCTCTATGCGTTCTGCACTTACCTTCATATGCATTTTCGTTTACTGCGGAACCATTTCGAAAATATTTTGTCTGAAACGAATACAGTGGAGACGAGAACGAATTTCAAGAAAGCAGTTACAAGACATATACAGTTAATTGAGTAAGTATTCATAAATAGTTTATTGGTTACAGATCGCTAGTAGTATACAGACATTTATATTTTGAAACGTTTAGTTTATACAACTCGAAATAGTATACCATCTTGGGATTATATGGGTAATAATTATGGCAATATTTTGTTTCGTAATTTTTTTCATAAGCAATATTTCCGTTCAAAAATATGTATCCACTCTCAACCCCAGTTAGTTCGGCTTATATTTGAATGTATTTTGACTATAGATAATTGCTCAATAAATATTTATAATAAATTTTATAATAAATATTAGAAAATAAACCTTCTACAGATAATGATATAAAAGCGGGGTAGATTATATCGTACAAAAAATAATTATGTATACATCACATGTATATCTTAATATAATCAAATTATTTCACATTTTGGTGCACTCTTTAGTGCATTCTGTAATAAACTTCACATTTTTTTGTACTATGTACGTCATGGGTTTTGTGTTTGCCTGCAATATAATCTGTATGACATAAAAAAACTAGTTTAGGAATTTTACTTCTTCGAGCTAATTTTTATAATATATGTTGTACCTTTTGAATTAGTGCATCCAGTCTGCTAACCCTACTGTCGTCAGAACCGAGGGTCTTTTGTCGAACCGCTTTAAAACCCGCTCCAATATAAAATCCGACGCAAATATGAAAATAAGACTGAAATTGTTTTTTTGTTCCCATTCTCAGGAAGAGAGACGGCGGGATCAAAGACGAGTCCTTCGCTCTTTAATTCCCTATATTTTCGTTTGTCCTAAGCTTTTAATGATGTATTGTAATAGTTAGGACGGTTGTACCGACCGACGTAAAAACCCTATTGACTACATTTATCCAAAATTTGTTTGTGTTTTCTATTCTATTCCCTAACTTGCCAATTTAAATTTATTAATGCAAAGAATACAATATCTGCAATATAGAAGGAACTAAATGTCTTAATTTTTAACGTATAATTGTCTTTATTTGTATTCTAAATTTTTTTTGAGTCGTATTATAATTTATTTTTAATTAAAAAAAAATAACCATTACCTTTTAAAACTTAAAGTTTCCGTTCCAATACATATCCACTTGATCACTTGAGCAAAATTTTCAATAAGATTTAAAGGTTTTGTGGCGTCACGGACAGTAATACTAGGAGTTCGATTCCCTACAGCGGTCCTAAAATATAGCCTATTTAGCATCAACCCTGATTCATATTTATTTTATGTTAATATCATCGCCGTTTAATTACAAGATGATTGACATACAAAGGGACATCAAGAGATATTATTTGACGAGAGAGTCAAACGGAATGTTAAAGTGACCTTTCAATAGGTATGTCATTGTGTTAAGTATAGGTCTACGTTCATTAACGGTAACTATAAAAGAAAGCATAATTGTATTTGCGTCATTACATTCTCAGTTTTTGCGAAGAACTGTGCCATTTTAATTTCTATTAGAGCTTGTATTTGATAAGACATATATAATTTCGAATAGTGTCAAAGGATAAAAAATGAATGAAATAGAGAAAAACGAAAAGAGACGAAATTTTGAAAAATCGTTAAAGATCCCGAAAATCAGTCTCGTTTTGTCAGGCATTGAAATATTTCCTGATAAAAGAGAACGTGGTGTCGCCCGTTTCATTAAATCGTGGCTATACTATTTCAATTTCACTTGGATGTTTCCGGATATACTCGCTGAGTATCACTGGTTCCTATATGGGTTTCGGACAGGCAAAGCCTTTGATGAGCTGTTTTTGAGTGCACCCTGCGCTATTATATCCGTTTTGGCCCTTGCAAAATCCGTGTCCTTATATCACAATCTAGAACTACTAAAAAAAATTATTAACAAAATGATAGACTTTCATCCAGACGAAGATAAACAAGTCTTAGACAATTTAGATCGCGAGGAAGACTTTGAAACGAAAACCGTAAAAAAGTCGAAAAAGTTTCTGAATATGGTGATCATGGTGTTCTATTATATGTGCGCAGCTGTCATGGTGATGTTTTCATTGTTACCACTTGGTTCCATGCTGTACGAATACCACAACACGGGCACCACTGAATTGAAGTTGCCATTCCGAACTAAGTATTTCTTTGATCCTTTAACACCTATTAAATGGCCACTGGTGTATATCCATCAAGTTTGGTCATGTTAGTATTATGAATCTCACTGTTACAGCTGTCTCCTTGACTTTACTTTCGGCACAAAAAAATACATTTTACGTAAAAAGCAGTAAATTGTGGAGAGTTTTATTTTTTAGACGTCTGTTGTTTAATTCAAACAAGTATATTGCATGAAGTGTAGATTAACGGTTAAATTTAACTATTAATGGGAAATAACAAAGAATTTATACTTTTTTTCATATTATATCACTCACACGTCTATATTTTTGAGACGGTAGTTGTGTAATTCAAACAAAACTGTTCCATGTCGCTTAGATTCGTTGCTTACATTTTGAAAATAGAACCACGTGTAATAACTTCATGGATTCTTTTGTAGCATTCATCGTCTGTTTTAACGTATACGGTGCAGACACCGTACTTTTCGCTTTTTGCATTTATATCGAAATGCATTTCCGCTTGCTCTACCATATGTTCGAAAACGTTGTGTCTGAAACCAGTGCAGCGGAAACGAGGTCTAACTTCGAAAGAGCTGCGAAAAGACACCAGGAGTTAATAGAGTAAGTAATTTAATATATAAAGGAAATAACTTACCATTTTGTCGGAGGAGTGCTGACTTGCAGTATGTGCAGCCGCACATTTACTGCCAAAATTGACTACGTCAGTCACTTGAGGGCTCATCAGAGACGAGGGTCCTTCCAATAAAGTAACAGTCGCCATGACCGAACACGGTCGGAGATTCTACATATAAAGGAAATAGTGCTTGATAGATGAAGTAATAAAACTTGAGTAAACAATGCGAAATTGTTTACGATAGTACAAATATGAGAGTTACTAGAATAACACCTTTCGAAGTGACATAATATATCACATGGCCCTCAAAAGTAGCCGCAGGTAAATTTCAGCTTTTTTAAAGAGTACACATACTTATAGAAACAACGGCCCTTAAAAGCTCTACGTGTTCAGTGATATATGCTTTCTTGCCGGAGATCCGTGGTTATTCTGCTTTTGATGTTTTTTCTTTGCACATTAAATACATTGTTAATATAATAAGCAACGTAGACGAAGTCGCTGGAATCAGCTAGTGTACAGAAAAATATTAATTTGAATAGTATTTAAGTACATTCTATGTCAATAAGTCGTTTTTAATTAAAGGGCATTACAGTTTGATTGATGTCGAAGAGGAATTAAAGAAAACGTTATGGAAGTTCAAACAGAATATTCATCTATTTTAATTTATCATTATTTCGTTGGTCTATTAACAATTGTATGTCTCTCCGACTTTGTATTTCTACAATATCTCCAGCGTCATACCATTGTTCGTCAACATATAGGTTATTAAATAAATTGCCATTGTATTTTATGCACAACATACTAAAAAGACACTGAAAATGGAAAATAATAGAGTATTTGTGATCTGTCAACGGTAATGAAAGTTTAGACAAACTATCGCCTATAACCAGTAGTTGTAATATATTGATGAAAATGTGATACAAGCATTACATATTCTACAAAATTATTATTTCTTATTTTTGATGTAATCCATAAGTACTTATAATTTATCAAAAAATTTTATTGGTTTATAGATACGAGTAAGAGTCCAGAAAAGAAAACATTATGAATACTTAAACTTGAGAAACGGTAGACAAGCTATTGGAAACGTTTTTAGAATTTTAGGTAGCAAAATAAATATTAGATAATTAATAATCATAATCATCATCATAAGCCTATTCCCGTCCACACTGCTGGACATAGGTCTCGCCAATGGTACATCATTGAGCTCGATCTTCAGCTCTTCGCATCCAACCGCTGCCAACCTCTTTACGTATATCGTCACTCCACCTAGCTGGAGGGCGTCTTACGCTAGGTTTGCCAAGTCGCGGTTCTGCGACAGATGTGATCAGCCCACTGCCACTTCAGGTTGCTGATACTTTGGGTTATGTCGATAAATTTCGGTCTCTATCGAAATGACTCATTTCTGATGTGATCCTCAGAGAGACACCGACTATAGCCCTTTCCATAGCTCGCTGAGCGACTTTAAATTGGTGGACCAGTCGCACCGTCAGTGTCCACGACTCGGCTTCTTAGGTCATGACAGGTAGGACGCACTCATTAAAGACTTTTGTCTTTAGGCTTTGTGGCATGGGTGACGAGAAGACTTGACGAAGTTTCCTATATGCAGCCCAGGCAAGCTGTATCTTTCTGCATGCCTGGCTCTCGAAGTTGTTTCTACCCAACTGCAAAATTTTCCTGAGATAGACATACTCCCAAACCTCGAGAGGGACCCCATTAATAGAAATCAGGCCCGGGACGCCATGTTCATTGAACATTACTTCTGTTTTGTCCAAATTCATCCGGAGACCGATGGGAGCAGAAGAATCAGCCAGGTCGGCCAGCATATATTGCAAGTCCTGCGTGGTTTCAGCCACGATGACGATGTCGTCCGCGAACCGTTGTAATATCTTCAGTGAATATTTATCAATTAGCGATTACCTAGATTTCTACTTGATAAATAGCCTAATAGAAAAGAATCATCTATTACGTAAAAGGGTTATTCAGGGTTGACTGGAAGAGAATACCATTAGCCATTAAGTACGCCCTTGTATCCCTTAGCATAAGGTGTTACAAAATAATAAATAAATAAATAAAAGATCACTTTATTACAAAACTATTCTAGAACCTTCTTTTATAAAAGAAATTATTTTAAATGATAAAACTTTAGCTATATTATCAACAACTATTTATCCATAGCACAAACATTACACAAAAAATTGAAATTACAGGAGTGTAATACACTCCTCTGTGTACCCTTTCGTGGATTACAGGCGTGATGTTATATTACGTTTTATAAAAATGCAGTTATTCTTTTGCAGTTCTATTTTCTGCTTGTATAAGAAGCTTTGTTTCATCTTTTTTTAGATTGGTTGAGCAAACTGAAGATTTGTATTCAAAATCGTTATTTTGTAACATAATGTTAAGTTCTCTGCTGATTTGTCTCAGCGGTTTCAACATAACGGTAAGTAGTATAGAAATAACGTTGGATTGTTACTAGATATTCACTAATAGTTTAAATAATTGATATGCTTCTACGCTAAAATGTGATCAGTAAAAAATTGCCCAACAGAACACACTCATTTTCTTTTAATTTACATCAGAACTTGTGCTGGCAGATTTTGTACTCTGTATAAGGCAATAAGCTCTCTCACAATTCCATGGTTGGATATATATAATGAACCGTACAGTGAACCATTAGAGTGTAGTACACTCCTCTGCTTACGTCTTTGGGGAAATTACATTTAACGTTCATGTATTGTAATTGTTTTCATTTGATTTTCATTAACACCTGTATTAATTTATACATTTTTTTTGGTTAACAGTTCATCGACGACTATGGCACAGTTTTCTCCTTCGTCACGTTCCTCGTCATGAGTCTTTCCCAAATATTTTTGCTCTGCTTCTTCGGAGATATGCTGATGACATCGGTAAGGCAACCAGTCGAGATGTATTATTTAGTTTTATAATTTCCTTAGCAATAGCACCAATCCATTTGGGCCATTAGTCTTTTTTTTAAATGAACGTTACGAAGCTCGTATTTTAAATCAGTACTCGGTATGTTAATGTAGGTGAGTCTCTGAAATTCATCAAAATATGGTAGGAATTGAAAACTTTCAAAAATAGGCAAACATTTTGATTAGCTTAATTAACACTTTGTTGAAACTTCAGTTGATTACAAAAGGACACATTTTCAAACACTGATTTCGTCAAAGGTATCAGAAACAATGAAGTGCACTTAATTGCATGTAATAAAATTAAATGTAGGCAGTCTAGTAATTTAAAACGGCGAATTGGACAGTCTAAGGTGTAGGCACGGTAGTAAAACGTTTTGACGGCTGACTGCCGCAATGCCGATTTTTTGCTGCTAAAAGCAGGTAGTTCATAACAATTAAATGTAACGAATGGTTGCGAGCGCGACTGCCAATCGGGAGGTCCTGGGTTCAAGTCCCGGGTCGGATACCATTGTATTTTTCTAATTTAGAATTTCTAGTAGTGACTCGGAGCCTGGATCTGTACCCGGTGTATGGCAATAGGAGCTTTATAACGTTCATAAAAATCATCACTTATTCCATGGGACGTAAACGTAACTGGTGAACGGTGGAGAATTACACTCCTCAGCCTACTCCTTCGGCGTGACGTTAGGTAAATGTAACGACATTGAGTTTAAAAAAATAATACCGACTCATCAATTAAATAATAGTCAATCAATACGAATTTTGAATTTGTTTGTATTATTTTAAATCCACATGGCGCTGCCAATGAAAGCAAATTGCGCGCAAAATTTCCAGTTGAAATCCCTTCAACGTCCATAGGTATAACGCCGCAAATTGTGTATACGTTTAAACTTTGTATTAGAAAAACGTTGTATTAGAAAACGTTGTGTTAAAAAAATGTTGTATTAGGAAGGCTGAAGTATCCTATAACAAGCCCAACCAATGAGTTGAACACTATCCAACAATTGTACCCGCTTCCTATTAAAATACTTTTGCGCAGTACGCTGGTGTAACCCAGTACCTAGTACCAATGCCGCTACTGTGTCAAACGGCAATTATAACGACCATCAATCATCCAATTCATGAAATTTGCGAATGGTCTTTTTGCCAATTCATTAAAAATATAGATAGGAAATATATATTTTGATGGGAACGTAGGTTAATGAACTGAGTGGGTAGAAGCAAAAGAAGCCAGACTTCTATTTTCATAGAAGAAGAATAGTCACGCTAATGTTCCACTAAGCAAATCGCTCATTTTTGAGAAGACTCTAAACATGTCAAATTCCGTATTTTGCAAAAAGCGGCTTTAAAAGTTTGAAATTATATTACTTCCATGACTCTTATAATAGTCATAAATCATAAAATCATCACGAAATGTCTTAATCATAGAATAATTATGATTTCAAACTCTCGGAACCGTTTTCCGAAAAATACGTGTTTCGACATAATGCGGTCTTCTCCAAATGCTCCAATAGCTCTAATAAAAATCTAGTATTCATTTTGTATTTTACGTCCGTGTCAGTGAACAAATATTGGTCTTAAGCGTGTTTCTTGCCTAAAACCAAGCAATGTTCTACTTTACACACCTTATTACAAAACATCTTACAAAACATCTTCTTGATTGTCAATTATGTTACTGATGTCTCCTTATCGGGTTCTTTTTTGTCAATGTGACTTTTTTTATAAAGGTACCTTGATGAATGGGTGGATTCTCTGGGTAAGGTATAGCCATGGTTAGGACCTGCCATTTCTTGACCCCTGGGCATATGCTTTATTCTCCATTAAAAACCTATATATTTTCAGAGTACCGTCATCTACGAAGCTGTGTACAACTGCAAGTGGTATACCGCCGACCAGGGCATTAAGAAAAGCATTTTACTAGTAATGCTTAGGTTTGATATCTTTAATTGATTTTCAAGTTTTATTTCCAAAGAGCACTTTCTATGTGAAAAGATTATTTAATGTAAAATACTTTTTATTAATCAGAAATCTCTATACCCTATTTAAAATTTGCAATCTGGTATAAAAAATGGTAAATTATATGCGATATACACTGAATGAAAATAATGAGAATGTAATAACAACGTGTAACAAAGCATTGGGCCAACTTGAGTGTGTCGTGGGTCTAGTGCTTGCAAGTGCGGCTGCTAAGTGAAAGGCCTCGGATTCGATTTTCTGGTCGTATATCAGTGAGTTTATCTAACTCGAATCTTCTAGTAATAAGTCAGAGTCTGCATTTATGACTGATGTAAGACAAGAGGTTCACCCCTCCTCCATGGAACACTTAGCAGAACAGTTGAAACGTGGGAGTACTACACTTTTCTGCCAAGCTCTTCAGCAAAATACAAGCAAGCTCTTCGGCAAAACACAGGCGAGTTGCTGTTACGTTTGTAAACTGAGGCTCCCTCTCACGCGCGTATTGTTTGCACCTCGCAGGGCGCAGCGGCCGTGTAAATTGACTGCGATGAGGTTCGCGGACCTCAATTTGAACGCATTTACTACTGTAAGTACGGTGGCGCTATTTTTAGATGTGATTCAGCCGCAGCGCGGCCACAGGACACAATGTATCGTTATCATGCTATCTTACTGTTCGCGGTATCATTTTAAGAGAACTTTATCGAAAAACATAAAAAATATAGAATCATTGACGCGGATTCTGTTACTGTGTACGCTGCGAGGGGTTTTAGGATTTTATCCGTATTATTATTGTGTTGTTACAATTGATGACTTGCGGGATGGGCAGAGAGCACCGAATCCCAAATATCTCTATCCTCGCAGACTTGACGTGCTTCTTCTATAAATATTTTTTTCAACCCACTACAATTCCACTGTCGGAATACGGGCCTCCTCTCACGTCCGTCTTCTATATAACACGACCATGTGATTATTGATTTTTATCATTCCACTATTAGAATACGGTGAGAGTTAAAGCCAAGTGCGGGTTGGCAGACTTCATACGCCTTAGAGAATTTTTTTAAGCCCTAAAGTGTGCAGGTCTCCTCACGAAGATTATAGATTAAGTTATTTTCAATAGTAAAGGAGAAGACAGATTTTATTGACGAGGGATCCATATTCAGAACAGTACTCATTATTTACCGTCGCTTGTTTCCACAACTTTGGTATTAAAGTTGACAGTTGGGGCTCGTTCAGGAATAGGAAATCACCAAGTAAATATTGACATATTGAGTTGATAATTTCATATTGCTGTGAATATCTGTATGAAGTCTTGCCCATGGTTATTACAACATTTTTCTTCTTTTTCTAATTGTTATAATTTCATTTGTACTTATTTTATGGGCAATAAATCACATCTTAACGTTATTATTATTATATTTAAATGAAATTTCAGATCCTGAGCAGGTCGTGGTCGTACTTCGCTCTGTTGAAGACAATCATGGATAATAAGGATTAAAATAGTTAAGAATAATAGTCTCATTATGCAAATCATACTTACTTATAATCTTTTGCGTTATATTTAAATGAGATACCTCCACGATTATAAATTCTTAATTTTTTAGCACTCTCGCCGGACCTTATTAAAGTAGTACACAAAGTAATATTCGCATTTATCTTTCTGTTACGAGAGTAACTTTCAAGGCGTAATTCGCACGCACTTTGTATGCGCGTGCGAGTTGACGACAGAAATATTAGGTAAATTCGAAAGGTGCCAAGTCGCCCGATCGGGCGAGTTTATGTCAGGCGAGATAACGAATAACTCCGTAATTCATGTTAGGTAAAATATCCCTTTCCATAAAATTCTGTCATGCTTTTTTTGTATTCTATATTTTTAGTATTTATAGCACTAATCCTGGGTAGTACTGCAGCCTTCCGAGCAATATGCCTGACCACGATTGCCCTGTCAAGAACATACGAATAAGAAGAAGTACATACTAAGATGGAACCAAGGTTTCCCCTAACTCTATACAGAACTAACGTTTTTATCATACTTCAAAAGTATAATAAATATTATTTATAACAGACATATCTTTAATTATAATAATAAAAATGTTTATAAAAATGTTTAATATGTCTTCAGATAAAGAAATATGAAATTATTATAATAAGTCTAATATTCCTACATCTAAAGTTTTATAAAAAACTCTACCTAGCTCTAACAATCCACTCAATACACGTCGTGCACCTAATACATGTCGCTACGTGAGAAAGAATGCCATTTCTTCCGGCGCGGCTGCGAACTTTTTATTATCCTTTTAATATTCACACACGAAACCCAATTGAGTGCAATGAATTGGCAACATATTTAAGCCACACACACATTAGGGCGACAGCGCCGAGCAGAGAAAAACGTGACGTCTTGTTCGCGCATAATATTCATATGACATATGTTGGTTGATTACTTAAAATTAGCTGTTCCTTATTACGTATTTTTAATTAAAGCTAAATAATTAAAAATAGTACGATAAATGTAAAAAAAAATGATGTTTTATTTCGGTTACATTTACCTGGTCTGTGGTCATACAGTAGTATAGATTATAAATTTATTGAGATACACTGACATAAGTTCAAGCACGTTCAAAAAAGTTTAATAAATCAAAATCCAATTTCGATCACTGGTTTTAATAATCACTAGTTTTAATAACCACTAGTTTTAATCAATGCAAGTTCACAATAATGTGTGCGAAGGCTACAGAGACTCGAAACCGACCGCATGACGATGGGAACATAGCGCACAGGTGCACGCCAAAACACGACGCGCTAAGGCCAGCATGCGGACATTCGCGTTGCACAGCTGATTGTATGTCTACGACAGGTACCATTTCATGTCTATCAATAACAATTGTATGTTTTTATTGAAATTTGAAACTTGACATAATATATAAAATACATAATAATTATTATTATATACCGGGCCAGGACTGTAAAGAGAGGCGCCGATTAGGGGAGGCACATGACCAGCAATAGTCACTCCAAGGCTGATGAATACATTATATTATATTAACATTAACTGGGCAAGTATAGATTAATAGTCCTACAGACAACAGCGATAAGTAAAAGTTTTGGCACATATGATCATTGGTAGACAGTGCCCAATAAACGAGCAGCAGCTACTGCTGGCCACAGCGCCCACAGATAAATAACAGAAATAATAGTAAAAATAAAAAATAATAAATAACAGGTAGATTCAACCTGAAATAGCTGTTTCGGAACTCGAGACTCTTAGTCAAGTGATTAAACTTGTCTAATACTCGCTTATAATGACATGAATAGACCTTTACTTATCGATGGAACTTTATTTTTAAAATAGCACAACTCACGCCGTCACGTATTTCTGGCCAAAGATGTTCATGGTAAAATTTATAACACATGACGTTCAACCAATCAAACGGTTATGTAATTAAGGCTTACTGTAACTGAATCATATCCTAAAGGTCTAACAAAAAGTTACTTTAATTGCAATTGTTTCTGGAAATCAATCGTTCAGTTGTAATACTGCTTCGAGAAACCCGTTTTCTAACATCTAACCTATTTAATTATATTCTCCGCTATTTTCTTGGCGTTGCAGTCTGCAGCTTTAACCTTTATTTTGCTGCGACGGGATCTGTCGCCAGTGGAATGATAAAGGAGTTGACGATGATGAATTCAAACTCTGATCATACGATGAATTGATGAACAATGAGCCAATCACTTGTTACAGAAAACAAAAGACTGCAAATTAATGTGACCATAGAGTTTTTGCTGAATAGACATTCCATCCACTATTTAGGAATACAAAGACCTTGTAATCGTTTGACGCATTTTAAATTTGGTCAATGGTGGCAAAGGCGAAATACTATAGCGATAAACCAAAGGCCTTTTTTAGGTGGAAAGAGTAGCGGTCGAGCAGTGAGTAGGTAGTCATGATCACCCATAGAGACGACAGATAGAAATATAATATCCTACAACACATAAATGACATAACTGTAACGTGTTATTCTTCAAGAAAGACGCAGAGTACTAGCTCTTCTTCAATCCCGGCAACGTATTGACAACTCCTCAGGTGTGGCAAATTTCCATACGCGATAATGACCACTTACTATCAAGTGGCCTGTCTGCTTGCTAGAATTAATATAATAAATTAATAATATACATATATAGAAAACAAAAAAACAAACAAAACGATTTCTACTCCGCACATACTCTGTGAACAACAAACACTTACCGTATAAATTAACCTATAGAACCTAATTTGCACATAATTATTATTGTCCCCAATTATTGTGAAATCAAGTGTGGGAGATTCAATCGATTGAATATTCATGTAACTGTTAAGTAACCATGAACCATAACTTGCACAGCGTGACGGTCTATAATAATAATATTTTGGGACATCTCCACACAAGGCCATCTAATCCCAAACTAAGCATCATGAAAACTTTTGTGTTATGGTAACCAGATCGCTGATAAACTCCATAAATACATACTCATATATATATCTTTAA
>DWMG01000092.1:0-26296 GCA_018244855.1 Elbella merops
TCTCCACGCTGGGCATGCGGGTTGGAGATCGCAGGGCACAGCTTTTCGCACCGCCGACGCTGCTGCCCGTCGGCGTCGGCGGCCAGGGCATTTAGCCGTGATAAATCATCATAGTTCTATTTTTATTTTCAGATAACCAACAAATGTGACGCAACAGGACGCTGAAATAAATTATTGTTATTTGAAAATAAAAAAATTGGCATCGTAAATGTAACACGTAAGATCATCCCTGTATCTCCCTAAAGGAGTAGGCAGAGGAGTGCAGTATACTCCCATGTTCCACCTGTTACGTTTACATCTCACCATTAAATATGTGGGCCTGTATATTGCCATAGACCGGGCACAGGTCTAGACCTGTCGAGTCTAGACTCGAGCCTGTAATAGAAAGTTTAGTTAGAAAAGTAGGACCCGACTCGAAATTAAACCCAGGACATCTCGATCAGCAGTGCGCTTGCGATCATCGACTAGAGGCAGTGTACGAGTTTTTACATAATAAATAATTTTTACAATATTTACAAGCGAATTAAAAGACAAAAATGGATTTTAATTACCTTATGTAATATTAATGGTCACAAATTTCATTAGCAGTAATTGTAAATGTATTATTAAGAATACAGAAGAAAGCAACAGTGAACTGCACTACGACCTGAACGCCAATTGGCTTGGAGACAGTCTCACTATTATGGAATAAATATTTAAGTGAAGCGGAAGTGGAGATTGATGGAAAACGCTGGGCGCCCTCTATCGTCCGCCCTCAAAGACTTGACACGTGCATCACGTCTACGCAGGTTTATTGACACGTTCAGTCTTTGTGCTATGTTGACCATCGACGGCTGAACACTTGCAGCTGTTTCTTTCCCAACTGTAGGCACTAGTTTGGGTAAACCAAATGATTTGTCCACCAGCGGGTCTACTGGAAGATAATTTAACATGGAATAAGTAGTGCCCTTAAATAACTATTCATGTCCATTTTCCGATGTTTTTTTCTGCGTGTGCATAAGGACTTTAATGAAAAAATAGGATCGTCGCATAAAATCACTCTAAAAATGTATTGAAAATCTTACATATATGGATTCTCATTTTTTATACACCGGTGCTACGAAACCTAAAGATAAAAGAAGGTATATACATAAGATCGTGTCAACGAACTTAGACCGCCGTCTCTTATGCAACTCAGTTTTTCCGTCGGCGCGTCGTCGTCATAGCTGCTTGTATGAAACAGTAGACAAGTAGGTGCATCATATTTTGTATTGCAATCTACCTGATCTATATGATTTCTTCTTCTTAATCTTCCCCTCTTGTCAGATTGGTCGCGATTGATGCGATGGTCTCAATATACATACATCTACATGAAACGATTATAAAAATTACAAGACAAAACATTTACCAAAGTAAACAACAAGTTGTTCGAAACGAGGCATAGTAATGTCTCAAGAAATAGAAAAAACATTTTTTTTTCAGTTTTTCTTAAAAAGTTTATAAGCGGTACCGTATTTAATAATCACATTTACATTTAGTATAACATAAGACGTGAACCGAAGGCAATCGTGATGATAAGTAGTCATTATGGCCTTAAAACCTCTGCAACACCAGAAGAAATTTCGAGAAGGAATTGTTGCCAGACTTCATAAAATCTAACATCGTCACATTGAACGATTACGATTACGATATACGATTTTATAACCTATTTACAATACAAAAACCACAACTCTAATATTAAAATATCCACTTAAAAGATTACGAACAATTGCAATTAACAATTATAATTTTGAAAATGACGCAAAAGATGTCCGAAATTATGCAAATATTAAATCGTATGAGGTATTAATTCAAAAAACGTAGCTATAATTTTCGACATTTTCGTTTTTCATCTTTATAATAAACACTTACATTACATTAAAGAATAAACATGATTTATCTTAACCGTTGCTATTAAAACTATACCTTAACGTAATTCTACTATCTGAACCACTATTTACCGTAAACATGACATTTCTAAAGAAAACCGTAATTCTAAACAATTCCGTTATTTTAAAATAAGGATAATGGAACGTATATACCGCAAATGGATTTTCAATCGCGGTGCGTGCGCGGAATAATTTCTGTACGAGCATTTAATCGACCCATTTCTACGTGAACGAGGGTGTTCCAAGTATTTCCTATGTGTTACAGATTCTGTACTTTTCATGTTTGTAACAAATGCTGGTAATTTTACTACAGCGGCGGATTGAATTAATCATTAGGAAATGTCTTACTTATTTGATCTACATATGGTTTAGCTTTACACATATGATCTATAGTCTAGGAATTTATCGACTTATTTAAGTGCGTACATAAATTATAAAATATATATGTACATATATAGACAATTTCACAGCTACAGAACAAGCAATAATGCTCGTCACACAAATATTTTACTCAGATAGGAACAGAACCTACAAGTCCCAACATGGCAATCAGGTTTGCTTGCCATGAGACGAATGAGCCAAGTATTTCATAATATATAAGTAATTAATATCCGGTAATTACCTACATATCTCGTTTATGTGTGAATGAGGTATTAGGTATCATGACTGATATTGAAAGACAAAGATTCAAATCGTTTACGTGCATTACATTCCCACACAGCGCTGGCGGAGCGCCAGGCGGGCGAGAACAATACAATTGTACGTTTAGTACGAGCTTTCTCGTGCACGTAGCCAAATTACATTTTAATAACTACACCGTTTATATGCGTTAATGAATATGTAATTACGGTTTTAATATTTGAGGCCTTAAAGTTCACGCCGTTCTAAATTAATATTCCTAATCTCTCATAATACGTTTTTAATATTTCATTCATTATAAAGTTTACAATCAGTAACGAGTTAATTTGATTGTGACAGATTAAAAATAAAATCATTATTGGCGTGCACCGTGAAGCGCTTTCTATGTTTACAGAGTAGAATCTGCGCAGGCGTTTCGTTTATTATCGACAATTATTTCAAACGGAACGATAAAGTTGTTAATTCAACTGTTTATAACGTTTTTTAATATGAGGGTAAGCATATTAACTCAGAAAGCTCCAATGACACAATAATTCAGTTTCACTCGTAGACACAACCTAACAATATGAAGTATGCTTAGTAATAAAACTCGACTTTCTTCCGTCGGTTCGTTGGCTACATTCTTCACGCTCGCCTTTCATTTTAAACCTTCGTATTCTGCCTAAATTATTGTATAACCGGATGTGATATTTGACAAGATAATTTATACTGTCATTTTTAAAATAGTAGCCGCCGTCCAGCCGCTTCGCTGGGCCTAAATAAAAACAGTCATTTGGCACTTTTTGTATTCCAAATTTTAAAATCACAATTTTACTTTATCATAACGCATGTACTTGCACTGAATGAACGTCAAAATATCATTGCACTAAATTACCTGTTTTATTGATTATTTATATTAAAAATAATTTTCTGGTGTCATAGTCCATTAACATCTTTTAAAATACCGCTATCGGAGAATATAGTTTCAAATAAACAACACCAGTGATAATGAAAGTATAGATCGAACAAAATTACCTATGTTCTTCCTCTTCCTTTGAGTTAAAATTTTATACATATAGAATTCCGCCGAAACATCCAGACGTACAGAACGCACAGACAGAAAACGTTACTTTTCTATTTATTGTATGACTACGAATCTCGACAATCACCCGTTTCTTTTATTTAAAAAACATTCCAACTCCGGTTACATACAATCTATTTATTATGTATTAAATTTTTTTAAAAAGAGACTTTTATCAGATCTTACCATCAGCAGTGCTAATTTTTTTCGTATATCCAATTATTCCTCTATTCGACTTCATTGGCAATACATTAAAATAGGATGTTTGAAGAATAAACATTTTATTGTATACTAACCGAGCAAAAGACTTCACGATCTGAGATTGAGATCGCGAAGTACTGTACATGACACAAAAATGAGACGTGCGAGACATGCGGCTCTGATGTTGAGCGTGATGTAATGCTAAATAAACTCCACTCTATATTATAGAGAAAGGAACTGTTACCGCACTCTACATTTTATTGCTCTATAGTCTAGATTTTCAGCCACGATGTTGATACTAGTCGATAAAAGACAATAAGTTTCTTGCTTATTTTCCCGGCATCTAGATATAGGTTGAAAAAACACCAAATGCTGAGATAAACTTGTCAAATATATGTATCTTAATCAAGTTTTAGAAGTTTTCACTTTAGTTTCATGACGTCATAAATATCGTGTCAATTATGTTATCAGTCACATTGTTTCGTCTTGTACAAATACTGACTGCTTTGTTGATCTCGTAGTTGCAAGCATGGCTGCTAAGCGAGAGCAAGCAAAGTCCAAAGTTCAAGCCCTGGGTCGAGCAAAATATTATAGGATTTTTATAGCCCAAAATTCCCAATAGCAAGACAGACTCTGAACTTGTGCTCAAATATGCCAATAAGCTCACCCTCAATACATTGGACACGACATAACAGGCGATAACAGAGTGTATTATATTCCTCTGCCAACCACGTTGAGGATATCTAAGCATGATGTTATGTTATATACAATTGCCTCACTGAGATGTCATCACGCAGGTTCTAAATTATCGCGTACTAGTTGTAAAAATAATAATGCAATGCAACTCTTTATCGTAACTAGGTAAAAACTAAAGACATTCGTGATATTATTATAAACGTAATATAGAATTCGATTTGCGCTTTCATTTATCACCTTTGCAAATCGTGACTTAAATGAAATGGAACATTACTAACAGCCGTGAAAGTGAAATAAAACAGTGCTCGTTGTTCGTACAGACAGGAATTAGAAAAACTTAATCCGTTTGCGAAATTTTTTGAAGACAATAACGAAGAATTGTGCTTTTTTACTCATAATTACTAAAGGTACTCATTTATGAAATAATCTTTATATACGGCAGAATCAAAACCATACACTTCTATCTAAATAAACCTATAGCGAGTCAAAATATTTATTTAGTGTTTCAGTTTCCGGTAATTTATTTGTGGTCATTACAGAGTAATTTATAGAATTTTTTATTGGAACATAGATTTACATATGTATCCCACAACCCACAAACAAATACTGTGCCCCAATTGACAGGGATTTGCATGACAGGTAATATAAACATCGATGGTTTTCGATCGAAGCCTTTTTTGCACAGTTTTAAACGTTACATTTCATTCTAATAGCGCTAAACTCGTTTAAATGCGTACGAGGTTCTGATTTAAGATAACATATCTAAGAATATTCATATGAAATGTTTAATTAATGCAAATTTAATGTATATATTCAAGACACGTTCGAATAAATGTCATTATAGCATACGTTTTGAATTATTAAAGATGGACAAAAAGTTTGTTCAATGTCGCTATTGGGAGAAAGTTATAAAGAAAGAAGGTAGACCCACAATTTAATGTTTAATTTCCGTTACACGCGTATTATAATGTATCTTTATACATTCAGTTCATTTTGACGTTGGAATTACTTATCCGCTTGTTTATGACTTGTGAGGACTGCTTAAACAAATTTTTATTGGAAGGTTCGAATATTTTATTAATTTCAACCGCTATTTATTATTCCACTGTTGCTCTTATAACGAGAAAGGGTTAAGACCAAAGTCCTTCTCGCTGCCCCTGTCCAAGTTGACAGACTTCAGACGCTTTACAGAACATTATGGACAACTCCAAGGGGTGCGCCCAAGGTTTCCTTACAATGTTTTAGTTGACCGTTACACCAAGTGATATTCTATACAATTACGTTCCACAAAAAACTGTAACAATGACTCACAAGGTTAGCAAAATAGCCGATTAGGTTTACCAACTCTATCATTGACTGATTTCGTAATTCAAATAATATTATAGAGCATTTACAGTTTACAATAATACCGATACAATAATCACATTATTATGTTACAATCGTGTGGATTTGACCAAAGCAATTAATTTCAAAATAGCCGTTAACTTTTTTATTCGAATTTCAATTGGCTTTTTTATTTTATTGCCAGTAAGGTAGTTGGTAATTATAATTTATAAAGGTAATTGTTGTATCTAATTCGACGACACCAGTTTCACAATTTAAAAAAATTATCCCCAACTTGTTCTGTCTAATTACATTATGCATGAATGCGAATCGCATTATGCATGCATTGGTGATACAAAACCAATTTAGTTCGCGATGGAGCTATTTTTGTAGGGTAATTAAGTCGGTCATTTTTTTGAGGCTACATCCGCAGACGTGGTATTTTTATTAAGTTTATATGACTTATATAGTAATTTCATCTAATGTTTTCTTTTGAATGACGATGTTGAATTTTATTAAACAATACATACTAAAGTAGGAAATTGTGAATGAAAATTTGGAACTTCCCGATATTAATAAATAAATATATGAAAATAATACTAAAAATCATAAGTTTTTGAGCAGTTAGCAAACACTAGTTGCATATTTATCTGTGTTTTTTATTCGTACAAAGCTAGGATTTTAAAAGCGCCGTGCTGACCTTGACAATGACAATGGCATGCCAGATGTGTGAAACTAAACATGTATCGAATGTCACGCATTTAGTTGCAATCGAATGTCACTTTTAAAGTGTAAGCCCAGCAAAAATATAGTAGAAGCAAACCCATTAAAGTAACGAATCTAAAATTGCGGTTTGTACTTGAGCCGACAGTAATTAAAGTCAACAAAAAATGTTCATTGTTTTAAATTTTAACACGCTAAAGATACGTCACATAGTCTTAGAATGACAAATAAATAAAGCCCTGATATTTAAAACTCTAAACGACTGAAATATAAAAAAAGGGCTAGCTTCACGGCGTTAATGCAGATTTAAGTTGAATATGTTTTTGCATGCAGTATAACGGAGACTGCATTACGTATATAACATATGAAATAGATGCATATGCCATTGATAATGCACTGATACGAGTACAGCCAGCATTTTTGAGTGACAGGACAAGATAGGGGCCGTCATTTTGCATTCGTTTCTTTAATTTTCCACTTTAACATATTACTCTTTCAGGATTGTCCTGTCTCGCTCTATCACGTGGATATTCCATCTTTAATCCGCTGATCACTTAGAGAAAGGAGTTGTCTAAATAAACCAGAAAATCCACAGATATACATTATCGCATGTCGCGGACAGCTGTCGCCTGATAACGACGCAAACAATACGAGCGTATCTGCGTTATCTTGATGGATAGATGCTGTCGTGGTCGGGGCTGCCCGATGTTGAACGTACAACTGGTCCATGATATTTCATCACAACATTTGACATGTTTTCTAGGGTGACTTATCGATTTGTGAGATAGGTTGATTGCATGACGAAAATAGTCTTTTACGAAAATTTTATTCATAATTTTATATAAAAAATAATAAAAACGTTATTGAATTGCGTTACCTTTATGATCAATCTTTTTAAGGTTAAGACATAAAGTCAATTGCTATATTTAGTACACCTTCTTAACTTTACAGTAAGACGCATTTAAGACAATTACTAGCTGAAGATTAGATCCCTTTAAAAAACCACTAAGATGTCGTAAACTGACACTATAAGCATTGTTTAAATTTCACTTTAAACCGTTGAATTGTGTACGGATAAATACTTATAGTTCGAGTATAATCTTATCATGAAAAATATGGCTTATGAAAAAAATCTAGAACTTTCACCGTACGTCACTCGCTTTCCAGATAATTCTAGAATGTACCATTGGTTTTTTTTATCGCAATGCCGTTAGTTTTTCCTCGACGTCCGGCTTTTAACGAACTGCCAACCCTGGCTGCAATCCGAAAGTGTCGCTCGGACTGGACAGCCGCTGCATATTACCAATTAGAGACAAAACGCTGCTGCTCCCACTTGATCGGAAGTGAGAGTGGCATTGCCTTTCTGAGCACGACTGTTTAGCGATATCAATGTTAACATACATATGTTAAGTATGCAACGGTTTACATTTGTCTACATCTACCATGTGCATGATTATTTCAGCATTCTTTTATACTCTGTATCATCAAATATCAATCAATATCAACTAAGGACTCTGCCGTGCTGTGCCGTCGCTAACAGTACAGTGCCGCGTCGCCCGTGCCGCGCTACTAAATACAGTAGAAGTAGATGAAAAAAATTTGGCATCGGTTCGATGCAACTATAGTCCGACCGCTAAGCATGGGTTCCTACAGTAACTATGGGAATCTATTGCGACTTCATTGTTAGATTATATATTAGAAAATGTTGTAGTCAAGCGCGAAGAACAATTCTCATAATTTGTAATAAAGTACTAATGTCTAATGAAATTGTTTTAGATACAGCAAACACAATACTATGCGCTTATGATTAATCAGACGCCAATATGACATATATTACCAAAAATAGTACATGTTAAGCATTGTCACGCCCGATCCTATCGTAATCTCCTGATGCTGATATTGCAACGGACACTTGTAAGTGGTCACATGAATATTTCGAATGAATATTTCGAATGAATATTTCGAATTAATCTCATCGACGAAAATATACTTATTTCACATACTAACTCTCGCTCAGTTTACATCAAATGATAAGCATGATTATATACGTGTATACTTAACTCACGTACGTTTTTCAGCATAGCCTGACCAGTTTTGAACCTATAAGAGAACATTCTTCATGAGCCGATTGCAGCGAGGCCACGACTTCGCTATACGACGAGAACTATATATATGCATAAACACTCACAAGACATGTAATAGTAAAGTCTAATAATAACTTAATATGCTATGTATTGACCAAAAGAAGCAATGTCCTATTACGTTTGGCGATTTCACTGTTCACAAGGTTTTTTACATAATAAAACCGTAGCTGTCGCAACTATTATATTATTGTGGGTAAATGACCCGTGACAAACGAATTGTATGGATCTGATCGGACACTGACCGAATCGCAATCTCTGACCATTGTACATATGTACATACGTATGTATGAATTAACTACCTCGTTCACCGAGTGTTGCAAAGCGCAACTGCTGATCGAAAGTTCCTGTATTCGAGTCCCGTATTGCCTACTTTGGATTTCCTAATATACTCGTAGATTTTCTAGTAGAAATTTCAAATAGTAAGTAACAGTAAGTAGGAGTTTGAATCGGAGCCAGGTGTACGGCGAATAACAAACATACTAATAAACATTAAATTAAGACAAGTTAATATTTTATGTTATTATGTTATTATGTTAATATTTTATATTTTATGTTATTATATAATTGCTAATAAACTATGAAAGTAGAATACTCTACTCAATTCTAGTCAGCTTCTTTTTGAATCGTTTTGACTTTGCCGTTCTTTTCGTTAATTAGGTCACGACCATGACACTTTCAATACCATTGTGCATCTTAAAGTGTTGTATGTTTATTTCTTTAATCCGTTGCATCCATAAACTACTAACATATTCTAGATTGATGAAGAAGTAATCATATCTATATTATCGATGCACAAAATAAATTACTAGGCTCACATGAGTAAGAGCTGGGCGCGGACCCTAATCAGAAGGAATGCGTAGAGAACAGCGTTCACTGTATACCAACACTGCTGTTATTATGCCCTCCTGTTATCTTTCACTGCATATGTGAATGAGCGTAAGCTTTTCTATTCCGTCTTCTTTAGTTATTATTATTAAATAACAACAACATTTATTTCAACAATTTATGTGCAGGTAGGTCCATTATGAAAATAGTAAATTGTATATTGATTTTGTGTGATTGTATTACATAATAATTTAGGGACTTGCGAGAATTATTCGTAAGTTTGTTGTTGCCAATTTTAAAACATTGTTTGACTTCTATTTGTATTTCAGTAGTATTTTTTTTGTTAGAAGTAACCTTTAGTTTAACATCTTTATCGACTTTCACTGGCGCGGCATATATGCACATATTTTAATGTTGGCCGTCAAAATTGTTCTGTATTTCATTTCTGGGACTCATTCAAACAGCGACTATGATCTGGCGTGGCCCTTTCTAAATATTTATAAAGATTTAAAGACAGATATCATCAGTTATAGTCGTCATGCAAAATAAATTAAGACGTCATAAAATTTTATGGACCGATTGGAATGCGATTCGAATCGGTTTTACGATGCTCTTTGTTTATTTGAATTCCCCAACAATCGCCTCAAAATCGCCGACGCTACCAAAACCGTGAAATAAGGTTTGTAGGCGGTCGAACAAAACACAAAAGCTCAATTTACGTGTCGGTTAACCGACACACTTTTAATTAACGGTCAATGAAACTAGTAATTTCAGCTGTGTCGTTGACGTGATGTTCATTGTACTTCAATCATTTGAGAAATACAATTGTAACAATACTATTAAGCTGCATTGTTCATATTTGGAGGAGAACACATATATTCCGGAAACTACCATAATAGTTAGTGTGACAGGACTTAACATTTCACTGTTGCGGTGGACTGATTAAATTATTAGGCATCTGTATTTATTGCAGATTATTGTACGCGAATGAGTGTTTGTCTTTTTTTTCCTATTTTCTTTACATGAGTATACGCAACAGCGGGAGTAAGAAAAGCACCGAATGCCCAGCGTGGAGATTACGAACATAAACCCCCTTTTAGGGAGGCCTATGTCCAGCAGTGGACTGAGATAGGCTGATGATGATGATGTACGAAAATACTAGCGAAAAATGTTACTGCGTGTAATAAGATCCAAATGGTGACCAAGACCACTCTGGCAAGGATGAACACAGAAGAAGTCAAGGAGCTTCCGACAGAGCTGGTTACTTTGTTGAAATAAGATTTGTTTATCCTCGACGTAAGGCTTTATTCATTGTCTATGTTTGTATCTATGGCACCAATATAACATTCTAATGTGGTGCCATCTGTGTCGTACCTATGAAACAACACATATAGGAGTAACCACGAACAGTACCGGTTGCGGTACTTTCCTTTATGTGAATGAGTGAGTAGCATATGTAATTGCTGGTGAAATTGTAACAGAGTATGCCACAATGGGCATTGTTCCCCATAGTGCGATACGAGCATCAAGATATCCGCTTCTTGCTTACTATATAAATGATTCAGCGTACGCCGTACTTAGGAATATGTACATATATTTAATATTATAGCTAAAAGCATGCAGTAGTAAACGGCTAGATGTAAGCGATAAAACCTTATAATAAAATAGCCTTTAAATGGCTGTTATCATGTTGAATGATACGGTAACAATGGACCATGTTATGGTCATTGTCCTCGACTCCGCAGAAGTGACTAATGCTATGACGGCTTTGATTTGTTGCTCTCCTAGTACATGCATACATTTATTTACCTTTTTTATCACAAAAAATATTCAAGTAATTATTGTCATGCATCTTATCGAATAGTTTAGTTTATCAATGCCCTAGCGAAAAATAAGCTGATTGCTAGTTTTCCTTAAAATAGCCATTTTTGAATAGGGGATAAAGACGTATTTAAAGAATAAAATTTTTAAGAGGATAACAAAATATGTATCATAAAATGATTTTATGGAAAATATCGCCAACACTTGCTGCGGTGACGTAACTGCCGCTGAAATAGTATCAGCGGACACCACAATAGCCATTGTTCCTAACTATACTACAGTGGCTAACGTAGCCTACACCTATTGTTCAAGCGCCTAACAATTTCGGCACGTGGTGAAAACGGCCGCGAACTTTTCAATAGACTATTCTGACCAGCTAGCATTTCGACTTGCTGAGCCCCAATTCACTTAGGTTTAATCACGTAATGCTTGAATAGATAAAAGGAAGAAGCCGGTGTTATCTAAATCATCAATAGACTGCAGATTAAAGAGGTATTGATGGTCATTGAAAAATTGACAATTTGCTTTAATTAAACCAAAGCGATTGTCACTTTGATTTATGTTAAATAATTTATGTAACATTGACGTAGCAAAGCAATAAAATCCAATTTAAAGTTGAATTTCCCAATTTGCTACTAATATTATCAGAACGACGTGTGTTTACGTGCAGTGTACGTCACATCACGGCTGTAATCCTTCCATACATTATATTTGTGCAGTGTACGACTGGGTGAAATCGACAAAATAGTTCGTAAGAGAGATGCACTCGTATTACAATAGCCACTGAAGAATGCACGATACTGAGAACCGATCAGCAGACAGTAACGCGATCCGTCATACCATCGAAACGTGACATCGTCGCATCGATGCATAGGAAATGGACATCGAGATCAACGTACTCTCCACAAATGGACTGTGTATCAATTGATGTGATTCACTTGCAAGCTTAAACGATTTAATTTATTCAACTATACTAACCAACTAGCCAATACTTAAAGCCCTTTCTGCTCTGGATAGATCTACAAATCATCATTTCTCGATGTTATAGTTACTTAAAAATTGCAATAATAAAAAATATGATATTTTAAAAACTTTAAATGCCGGGCTCAAATCCAATAAGAGAACAGCAGGTACTATTTTACGTGGATAATATAGATAATAGTAGTGTGCACGATAGGAGGTGGAGCTATTCGCTTCACGGCACTGTACTACTTAATACTCATTTCTCTCTTATCGATATGACTGGTACATGTTATCAAATGCACTGCATATATCGGCAGAATTTAGAGTATTATCATAGGTAGATCATTTGTCTTTATCATATATATTTTGATAACATCGATAAGAAATCGGCGCTGTAAAACAAAACCGAGAGCGCCACGAGCATACGTTTGGTACTTCATGTGAGGATATTTTAAATGTTTACCGTTGGCAGTGTAGGTATGTATGTCCATAATACCCGATTTCTCACAGGTTGTACTTATAAGCAACACTAAGGTTCTATAGCAAAAAAATATATATTTTTAAAGATACTGACGCATACATTATTACTGATCGAACAGATATAAATAGTTTCGAATACCTTCAAAGTACCTCCAAATAACGCAATAAAATGTCCTTGAGCGCAGGTTTCAAAAGCACCAGAACAATTTTATTGCAGATAGGTACGTTTATTGAAATCTTATAAAGACATCTAATGTTCCCGTGAGAAATTACTTTCATAAGGCAAGGGGAAGACTCTTGACGAGACATTATTTGTGACACTAGCGACATCACTGCCTAATAAATGTTCCGCACGTACTACTAAATAAATCGCGTAACAAACTAGAAACAGGTACTAGAGGTTAATGACATTATGCACGCTTTTTCTGTACAAGTATTCTCCTTTTGTAACTGTATCAATTATGATCCCTTCATAGAAAGTACAATTTAATGCTTTAACCTTGTCTATAATCAAATGTAACATATAACTGTACCTGTTAACACGAATCTCACATCTGACACGATTTATGCCGATCAAAGTACGGACATACCAATAGTAAATATGTAGTACAAAATCGAACCTCACGTCTTTTGCGCACGCGGGTCCAATCGATGATTGATTTATCAAAACGGAGATATAACTGAAGTTTGTAAGATAGCGAAATATTTTTTACAGTCATGACGTATTTCCAAGGATTTTTTATACAATGATATTAAGTAGGTAGGTACATATATTTTATTCGATATTTCGTAAATGCATTTTCTTCTATGCCATTAATACAACATTTCTGAGCTTAAAACCTTTTTAAACATAGAATTATCACCCCCTCGATCACCCAAGATGGGGGCGCATCCGATGAAGGCTTCACGACCCGTAAAAAGGTTAAAGCCATCCAGGTGGTGTTTAGTAGGTAAGGCACGGCTTCACACGTGAGTCCCACATAGCCACTGCGAACGGTCGCAGTGGTATGCTTGAGCATTCACCACCTCCCCCCCGCACGGAGGGTAGTCCTTGTCTGGGCGCAAAAAAAAAAAACATAAAATTTATTAAAATTTAAAATTAAGAATATTTAGAATATAGAATCATTTTAAGTTTAGAACGTTTTAAATTCAAGTGATGTTTCCTCGAAAAAGCAGTATTAAAATAGTTCGTATGTCATTACACACCACAAATTATGTGCTTACAAATTGGTTCTGTAAACCGACGTCAGTATTGTTTATTTTAATAATGCAGTGCCAAATTATATGTGCACACTGCACACCTTTTTACATAATTGAATTCCATTATCCTATCACGCTGTCGGTATTTCAAAGCCTTCAGATTCTATACACGTCGGCTATAAATGTCACACGATATTTACGAAATTCGAATATTTTATACTCTATAGCTATTAGAATAGGCGATAATTGAGGTGTATAGATAAGTTTGCGTATGCGTTCGTTGCGGTGAGTGTATTATGATAGTGATCACGACGCGAGATCACGAGCACAATGTGTCTCACGCGGATCACGCTGTGGTGACACGTACCGAGAGATCAGGATGAGCACCTGCTCATTTGAGGTGAGTTAACGGTGTTCTTGGGTGGTCTACGTATGCATGTGCATGCTGTAAGCCTTGAGTCGAAGTTATTAAGGAAACAATATTTGTATTTTTAAAATGAGTTTGGCTGTTTCATGTTCAGTTGGTTGGATCTTGTGTGTTTGGATTATTTTTCAAAATGTGTAAGAAGTTAAATAACTACACATAAAAACGTAAATGTAGTAAAATATCGTGAGGAATCAATAGTTAGTCGTATAAGTGAAGTTAAATGTCATTGTAATTTTTTTATAATTCTTTATAATCTTAGTTTCTTATAATTTTTTCAAAGGCGTGCGATGTCTGCAGTCCACAAATTAAGACCTTGACAGATTAAGCCTTTTCTGTCATTAAAACTTCTCATAATGAAAACTTTTCATATTGAAAAGTGACCCTGGATAAAATAGTGAAATAAAAGAGAGTGGATAATTATGTGACATTTAAGAGTCGCTGGACAGTATAATTACTATGTAACTAATGAGTATTTTCTGCATTTTCATTAACGGTTGCCAACTTCCTAATCAACGCGTCACGCGCAAGCCGTGTAAGAAACGCTATGCACCTGCCAGTACGTGTCACGGCAGTGTACAATATTTTTACATTTATGTTATCAATGCCGTCTGGTTATGGCGAGGCATTGAGTAGATATATTTAAGCCTGCAGAAATGCACGCACGTACATTAGACTTTATCGGACATGAATATTATAATGTCTAAATGGTTTTATAACCGACTATATTGAAGGAAAAAGGAAAGAATATAATTTCTTTCGACATACGAGTACATATACGTATGTACCTACGGTAATTTTAAACTATTATTCATAATTCGACAAAAGAGATATTGTTAGAATGGTATTGTTCGTCTGCTGGTTATAGGCCATGTGATCTTATACTACATGTTTTGCAGCGTCCTCTTGAGGACACAAAGCCATGAATTAAAAAAAATTGGAAGACGCCATGTTTGGTATCGTATCAAAGGGTTTAAGATTAGCAAATTTCAAATACATATATGTATATTGCTCGATATTGCTATAATCGAAAATATAGTCGTATAAGTGAAGTATATTACCTATCATCGTCGTCATCATCATCAACCTATCGCAGTCCACTGCTGGACATAGGCCTTCCCGCGCCTTTCTATCGCGCCCTGTCCTCGGCTTGTCTATGATTAGATTGTCTATTACCTATGTTTTCGGAAAATTAAATAAATTTCAATACGGCGCCGTACATACTTTCTGAGAATTTTATGAAAAAATTTCCTAAATTTTATGAAAAAGAAACAAGAATACAACCTGATCATAGGAATCAGATAAGCCAGTTCGATACCAGATAACATATTTTTACAGCAGTTTTCGCTTGAATAGAATGCTCTCGTCACATGACTAATGCAACTAAAGGAACTTATATAAGAACAATTGCCTCTCTACAACATTTAGTTCCATTATGAATACATAATAAGTTTAGACTAAGATATAAAATATAAGTAATTTTTCCGTTTTTCATGGGGCTGAGCTTCAGGTTCAGAACACGACTTCACGTCATGTACTGAACGCAATTCCCTTAAACCCAGACCGAGCCTCTCGGATATGCCAGAAAAATCCGATTAAACTGTAAAGTTCACTGGGGTGATAGCATAAAGAGAGAATAAAAATAAATTAATCTATGGAAATGTAGGTACATTTATTTTTCTTGCTTAATGATATAAATTGAGTATTCATATTTGTACTTATGTGTTATATTGTCATTTAAACAAAAAAATATATATGCTTATGATGGCATGACAAGATGGCACCTCTTGACCGTGGCGATATATCAGAAGGCCGTAAGTTTTACGCTGCCAATGAATATACATGAGCTTTATCATTCTCATAGAAAAATGACACAAAGAACTCACTTTAAAAAGAAGACAATAGCGAGACGCCGCGGCATTTCTACCGAGAGAATAATCCCGTGAAAATCTTTTGTTTCAGACAATCGCAATCCGAACACATTGAGAAATGGGAGTTAAGATTCGTATTTTAAACCTTCGATGAAAATAGCAAGAAAGAAATACGTTGTTTACATTTGCAATGCTACATAGAGAACAGGTCTAGAGAACCTGTTCGACAAATTCGTATATTAAAATAAAGTATGTATGTATATGTATATTAAAATAAAGTAACAGTAGTTAATAAATTATACAGTTTATTATAAAAAATAAAATACCTCATATGTATTATAAAATAGATTTCATTATACAAGTATAAAATACACAATATAAAAGTACAATAAATGTGTGGCACACTTTATACATACCTACTTTCCAAATTAAAACACGTATAGAAAAGGATATTGTGGATAGCTACCACAGATCGGCAACATTAGTGTAAAAACTGCTTCGAAACGGCACTGTTAGGGAAAGTCCTATTGATTTTTGGTGATGTAGACGCAGATTTATATATTTGAATCAAAAATTTAAAATAACCGTGAATTTAGTACAACGTACATACGAGTGTATAGGCTTTCGATAGACGAGTCAAAGTAAGACCTTGTCTCAAAATTGTCTGATTTGTTCTCCCAGACTCTGCCACTTAAATCCTGTGTTAACGGAACTAATTCAATAAAACGTTAACTTAGATTAAATCCATCTATAAAAATACACTTCTGTTTAACAATGTGATGAAAATAGTGAGTTTTTTCTATTGAACTTGTGATTTCTAGATGCTTTGAACTAATCTGTCTCGTTTTTGTCATTAGTTTCTAAAATAACATAGCATTTCGAAGTAGACACAAATTTACTTAAAAATGACAAGTTTTACCTATCTCACATTTGCTGATGAAATGCTCGTAAATTTCATGTAACGTCCAACCCAGAAAATGGTATTATGTTCTCAGATTTCTTAATTCGCACTTCTCATAGTTCAGACCACCTACTGTGATAATTTTGTTTTGACTTTCTGGTTCACTTACATGTGCCCTTCACTTGGGTGGTGAATACATATTCTGAATAATGGTGATAGTAATAAATCGATTAACATTTTAATAAAAAAAAAAACATATGGCAAGTAAAAATTATAATAAACCAAGAGAGAAGCAGCAAATTAAAAACGAAAAGTTTTTTAAATAGAGATCTGCAAAAAGAGCTAAGAAAGTCTTAAGCCTAAGACTTATAGCTCGCAATAATGATCCTCGAGAATAAATACATAAAGAGTTACGCGTACTAAATTACAACTATATCCACTCCATAAATACTGTGAAAGAAAATCCAATGGCACTTATAATAAATTCCGGACAAGCACGGAACGCGGATAGACGGCAACAAACAATAGGACCACAAATAATGCAAGAAGAATGCGACCTTGCAAGCGTTCTCCAGAAGCGTGAGTTCCTTATGAATTGCTTAGCATTCTTTCAATTGATTTATTTATTCTGTAACCGGTAAAGATGGGTACTTTTTCTTACAAGCATAGATAATGATTATTATAAAGAAGGAATTTAATTATACAAGTAGTTTATATAGACAATATAATATGACTATCAAAATGATTCATAATACAAACGTAATTAAAAATTAATTTGCTCTTACGTGTACAAGCGCATTGTCTTTATCATTAAAATTTCTGAATATTCTTCAATTTTATATACCAATAATTGTTCCATGAATATTATGATGTGATTATAAGTATTTAAAACCAAACACACCTGAAACATTCATTAGTTGAGTCGACATTTTAATTACCTACTTCGCTTCAACAATACATCCAGCACTATTCCTAAATGTGTGTTTGTACTAACAATATTATATATGGAAGTGATAATAGGTACAAGTAAAAAGCGTGAACAAACAAATGTTTGAACAAATATTATAGTCATCATGAGTAAGATCTTGCCAAGCGCATCGACGACTACAATACATGCAAATGACATAACAGTGTGGGCTTTTGGCATTAATTCAACATTATTGTAGGTATTTGCATTGTAACAAGTTAAAGGAAAGCTTATAACTTTAGACCTTTCATACATGATACACATAAAAGATGACATAAATAGTACAGCTAATGGAAAAATATTACTAATCACAGCAAATTAAAGAAATATTCGTTATTAAAAAGTGATAGTATGGTGGTTTTGAATTTTACAGACTATCCATTGACTCCCTGGCTTATGGCTCCCTGGCTTGGTAATTAAATAGGTTGTGAAGATTAAGCCCTACTATGATGCGTTTCGTAAGCGTACGCTGTTGTTTTGGAATGACCCGCCTCCTCGGATTAAGTAGTTAAGATCTGTATCACTTATCTAACGATGAGGGAAAGCATCGCGCGGAAATCGGGACGTCCGAGAATTTTATTAATTTCAAAGCGTGTGAAATTTGCTAAAAAGAACAAAGCCAGCGTTGTGCAAATACGAATATATGTTTTATAATATCAATTATCTACATCAAATATATGACTAGACTAGTCAAGACTAGGTTCCTACGTACTAAATGATTACTGTAAAGTTCATCTCCCTGTTCCGCCATAATTTGCTAGTGGTAATGATACGATTTTAACTAGAAGTACTTATGCACTGTCTACTCATTAAGGTTTATACAATACAATACAATACAGAGGCTTTATTGTATACCATAAAAAATACAAAGTGCAGAATAACAAAATTCGGTAAAAACAAAAGGCGGTCTTATCGGTAAACCAGCGGTCTCTTCCAGTTTATTATAAACTTGTAAATGTAACATCACGCCTGTAATCCACGAAGGGGTAGGCAGAGGAGTATAGTAAACTCCCACGTTTCACCTGTTACGTTTACGTCCCACAATGGGTGGTATGCCTATTGCCATACACCAGGCACAGATCTGTGCACTACTGAGTTTCAGTTTCAGTTCAGTTTCTATTGTATTTTCTTAAGTCGTCGTCATACATTCATCATTTGTTGCAAGCACCTTGTACAATATTACAGCCATTAGCACTGAATTGAAAGGTTCATGTCGAATTGTTAGCTTCATAAATACAAAGCTACAACCCGAGTATAGTAACGTGAAACCCGCGCAATGACGTCATAGCGAAGTTTGGATAATGCGAAAAAGCTATGGTCGGACTTTTGTAGACTAAGAGATTATTGTCAACTGTTAATGATACAGTTGCAGTCATATTTATAGAGAAAAGGTAAATTTACAATCATTTTTATAAAAAAAACATACTATATTTACTCATGACGTTGTTAACAACCATAGACATAACTATTTAAATTGAAAAGGACAGTATTGAATCTTTGAATGACTACCTATACATATTACGCGTATACGTATCAATCGCACAGGTGTCAAGTTATCTGGCACGGTTTATAATACCTCTTTACCGCCCGCCGGGCACCGGTACAACGTAATTTGTTTGAGATACAACATAATCGCGAATCTCTTCCGCGTTACATAATGCAAACTCTCTGCAATCGTCGCGATAATAGCACAATACCTAATTTGTTCTCCCACGGACCGCGATTAGGTACGTATTATGATAAAATGTAGGAAACTTCTAATGTTTGGAACGAAGCTGGCCAATTGTTGTAGAGTGAAATTAGATGAAAGTCTTATTTATACATTTTTACATTTTCATTTTGCGAAGTATATACATATGTAGGTATATCATTTGCTGTATTGTTACTTGAATGAAATAAAATATTAACACGGAGTTCCGATGGATAACAACACTCACTAACAATATAACGAAATCTCACGAAATGAGCACTTCAAATGTTTTTACCATCGTGAAACTTGATGGTGTCGAACTGATCTAATCATCAGGTGTTCAGTGTGTACAATGCTTTTGTGAATTTGTTTATGCATAAGTGCTGATGTGCGAGTGTAAAGATCTACTACTGCTTCACAAAGGAAAAGACAGGCCTGCAGTATCTTCGAAATATCATTAGTTTCGACCCTTCCAAAGTTCTAAATATTCTAGTACTCGTAGATAGCTGTACAATGTGTGAGCAGGTATTATATAGCAGTAGACCCGTGACTGCCAGCTGACATCACCAAATTCGTAGCTAGAGTTTGGAGAAGTGGCTACTGGAGAGCGCTTTTTTCGTCCGATTGATTGGAACAACCAACACGTGTATTTGGGTTTCTCTTACAATTAGTAACATTCAGGGTCAACAATAAATTAAATAAGTAGAATGTAGAGCTCTAGACCGTCGAGTCAAGGCGATCCGAACCGCGCTCGCAGCCGATATCGTAAGTGTACGCCGTTCTACGGCAATTTACTATGGAATGCATAACTCGGTAAGCACCTATTACACGATAAATTTGCATAGCTCCATCGCACCTACCGACCGTGCTCAAGTTAGAAAGAGACGGCGAAATCACTTTTTTAAACTTGGCCACCGCTCTGGTCACCGATCGAGGCTAATTGTACATCGCATCCGCGTGGATCGACAACACGAAATATAAGAGACATGCTACGTAAAAGGCTTTCGTATTGTGAAAGTATAGCTCGATAATATAGAATAGATAATACTCGTACATTATCGTCAGCGCTGCGGTGACGCTAAGAGCACAGATAACTCAGGGTTGTTAGTATGCGGTATATTGGTGCCAATAGTCCAGAATATAACCAGCTGCTTTCTCTTATATGTGGTATTCAATATCTTATCCAATATTTAACTTAATTATTAAAGTCTTATACATGTATAAGCTTATATAAACTAACTACCTTATATGCTCTCTGACCAAACCGTAAGAAACCTGGCTTGTAGATATGTATGTACATATTATGTACGTGGTTATTGTACTTGTTAACAAGTGACGTACACTATTTTTATTATAATTTCGGCCTGATTTACGACCACTGCCACATTAATATTGTTACAATGAAAGTGTAAAACAATACATAATATCATCATTAGGTTTTGTTAATTAGACCTCTACAACGCTACATCGTGAAATATTACAATCAATGCAAGGAAGTTTAAAATTGGCCCTTTTGAGACAATAGGCGCCAGTCCCAATTCGGCGAAGAATATATGAAAGAGGGCCAGACAAAAACAAACAATGTTGCCCTGACGGTATCCGTCTGTCTGGAGTTATTTGGGGATCACTGCTCAGACCCATAAAGAGATCAGACGACACTTATTACAGTGATTTACTGGACGAACTAAGTATTAATATAAACAAAATGTGAACGAAACCTTTATGGACGATGATACAAAAGTAACAAGTCTCAGTTTCTGACATTTGACATCTAGCTTTCTTTGTGGTAATGAATACGAATTTTCACCATGATTTCTGTACACATTTAATGGTACTTTTCAAAAGAAATGAATATTAAACATGCAAGTCACGTTTGTGTATCAGACGGAGTCAACGAGTACAATACTTTCATACTTTAATTACTTTAATTCAAACACCACATGCAAAACTAACGCAAATTGTACTTATGTCTAAAGCAGTCTTATTATAAATATTGAATTCGTAAGGGGTTAGCCAGGTTGCTGTGATTGGGGATGTTTAAATTTACAGTCATTATTATTTCCCTTTAACACACATTCTACCATTTATTTTTATTACAAACTGCTTAAAAATAAAGCGTGTAGAATAAGAAGATCTTAGTTTGAAAATATCAGTTAGCTTTAAGCACATAATAATAGCTAACTTTCAATAAATTATACTAACAGACTTGTGTAACTAAATAAGTCTACTACATCGTTATAACGATATCTGATCGTTACAATCTCGAAAGTGGTATAGATCATTCCTTAAATACAATCTAAAAATTAAATAACCAAGTCGATAGACGATAGAGTAATTACTTTAATAACTCTCTTCGAAAGAGTTAAGTAAGTTAAATCTAATTCGCGATAAGACTTAAATTGTGTTTATTATCTTTAATTAGAATTACGTGGCTCAGGAGGTAACTTCCCACAGTGTCGATTCTATTCTATCTTTGTTTTGTTAACTATAATTATTCAACCAGTTCATGTATTAATTTGGCAATTCAAATTCTCTAATAGCCTTAAAAATTGTAGAGTGGTTTAAATGTGAATTTAAGACTTCATTGTATAACTTAACCCAACAACATTTTATTTATTGGCATCTCACAATACTAATTGTGGGTACTAATAAAGAAGAAATATTTTACAATTATTTTTTCCTACCGCGGAGATATGTAAAGTATTTATAATATTATTTCATAGATTATTATAATAAAGACATTATTACGAATAGGAAGTTTTAAAACTAGCATCTCTTCAAGAATCCGTAACGTTAGGTAATAGGTACAACTCTAATTTTATGTAATCAAATCATCAATCAAATCAAATGTACATCATATACAAATCGTGGGATAAAAGAAGAATATAAAAAAATAACAATAAACTACGTACAATTCGAAAGCTTTCGCCGAAATGTCGTAATAATATTAAAATAAAAAGCCGCATATTGTTCCCCACGATTCCATAAACATTCCCACAGGTGGAGAGCCGTGAGAGAGAACCGACAACACAATGGCCGGTCGCTGGTGACAGTGCAGATGACAGTTTTCACTCGTGCGAACATGTCGGGAGAAATCCACATAAAGCTTTAATGCTGCGTCTTTTATTAACCACATTAGCATAGAAAATGTACTACAATGCTATGTATTTCATATCCATGTACTCGTGAGTTACACGAAGCGGAATATCCGAGTCGTATGCACTTGTACGGTTAGCCTCAAACAATTTAACTTTTTTTTTCGTTATTAATGCGAGATAGCGTTTGAAATGCATTTAAAATCTACAATATACTTACTATAAAGCTATATCATAGTTTTTAAAATCCTGTTTGATCTCAGCGATTGCTCTTATTTAAATAGAAGTACTGAACTTAATATTTTAAGCGAAATATTATTATTATTTCACTTAGTAGTTTTGCTGACAAATTAAATATGCGTTGAATTTTATATTTCGTGCACTTACATGTATAAATCCAATTTGCAGTTTAGACAAACTATAGAGTAGACTTCCCGAGGCAGGTGCTTCGTCCTTGCGCCACACCTGCCGCGTTGAGCCACGCCATCGCCGGCCTCGGCGCTCCTCGCCTTCCACATACTTTTCAACCAATTTTCTTATATCTCTGCCTATCTCGGTTATCAATCCTTCCAATATACATAGACTAAAATAGGTCGATTTATCAATTGGAGGTTTATACTTAATGAAAGGATGTCGCAATTTAAGATTAAAAATTAAATAAAAAAAATTGATGAAGATTATAAAAAATTTCCGACTAACCCTAGTTTAATTAACTTTAAACTAATTATACAATACAGACAATAAAACAATTATACAACAACTAAATTGCAGGTCTTATTATAGGTAAATCTTAATCAAGTATGGCAACACGGAAAATATTAAAAATAATTTGATTCGTTAATTCGATATTGCGATTGATATTCAAAGGCAAGTGGCAAGGAATAAGTTATTCTAATAATAGCATATAAAAATTGAAATAACAAAAAAAAATCACTGTAGAGTATGTATGTAAATTAACACGAAACTTTTAAATGAACCTCTTAAAGTACTACTTAGTTACTTATTTTATTCTTTTCAATGTACCCTATTACGCATACAGAACTATATGTATCTTATAACTAAGTACATATTATATTAAAACCACGTACAATAAGTAGTTAAGAGAAAGGAATAATTTGATTATTCAAGTTTAAATACGTGTTTAGTTCTATTTTATATAGGTTATCATTGTCCAATATGTTTTTAGAACTATATGGGTATATACCTACATTACAAACATAATGTTACGTTTTTTGGAAACAGTCATAATATGAAAACGTAATCAAATTGTTAATAATGCATAAACAACCACTGGTGCTTTACATAAATAAATCGATTTAATAACAGTTTAATTAAAACATTTATGCCTCGTTGGTCGAGTGGTTGCAAGCCGACTGCCGATCTGGAGGTCCTGATTTCTAGTAGTGACTTGGAGTCTGGATCTGTGCCTGGTGTATGGCAATAGGCTCACTACCTATTCAAGTTATTATACTTTAATCGTTTATTACTAATAACTACGAATTATAATTGAAATGTACACTCCTAACACTACTAACAAAAACAGTTATTGAATCGTGATAAATATCTAACGCCCCTCAGCTTGAATATGTTTTTGCAGGCTGCTTCCGTTCACACACTGTGCATAGGTGTGTCGGAACGAGGGAGCCGCAACAGTAAGTACATCTGGTTCCTCTATTATGTACTTTGTACTCGCCAGTTGCTCGTTTTTGTTTACAGATATTTGAGCATCTGAGCTAAATAACACATGGGGCCATTAACAAAGTTTTTGCATGCCAGATCCGTAAACAAATTTCATATTTCATTTCTATGAAACTTGGCTAACAATGTTTATATTAAAAACACCGAAAACGATCCGGCCAAATATTTTTAATGCGCTTCCGCTGAAAATACCAAGGCACCTGTTTATTATCAACAGATTTGCGTCACGACACGCTGGCTGTCGTGGGATCGAGATGCGTGGGTTTGTTTACGTTATTAATAAATCCAAAAGAACTTCGAAACAATAAGTGCTGTTTGGAGAATAACGACGAGGACTTCCGATTACTGTTGTGTTTGTTTTATATCGTTATAATAGTAGTCTATACTCACTCAATAAGATTATTAAGAAAACTATTAATAAGGTTGAAGAGATATGACGTGTTCTAAGAACATAACAACCTTTCGATATATAATATTAAGGATTTATTATATCAATTAAATTACTCAAAAGTGAGAATTTATGACCAAAACTCTGTTGACCAAGAATAGGACGACATCTAGTTTGATAAAACCAAACTTTAGTTCTGCTATTCAACACAAGATAGCGCACCACACTTATACTTTTTGGCAACAGATGGCACTAATCGTGAAATATTAAATTATAAAATTGAAACCAATTCATATAAAATTACAGAAATTAATCTACGCCTCAGTTGCTTTAGAACAACTTTACACTTGACCTTGATATATCTGTTGATGATCACCTTTCTATATAATCTACTACTACGAGTTATCCATCAATATTTTTGATTTTTAAAATCTTCCCCTTTAATATCCCAATAATTCTTAGTTTTAAAAATACCCAGTACTTCGTGGTTTGAGAGATTATTCCAAGTTGTACTTATTATTGTCTTTATAACCATAGGCCAAGAATGTAATAAATAAAAAGCATTATTTGTAAAATGTTTTATTTCCATTAATGACAGACAAACAACACGTCTCGACGAATACAGCTCTCTCTAAACATTGCTCCGCTATTATGAATAATGATAATTCTTGCATTATTTATAAAGCTACTAAAATAACATTTATTCCACGTAAAAACAAAATTATTTTTGAACACCACATATGTATTTAAAATTAAATTATTGCATATAATATGTGTATGTTCGGCGGTGTGGTGTAATCCATTCCCTTTTTTATTGTTTATAAAATAAAAAATTTCGTAAGGTTATACAGAAAGTTCAAGTACAAAAACTTATCTTGTAAAGTCTCTTTTTACATGTCTTGCATAATTTTCAGTATGTTGATTTCAATTTACATGTATACAACCATCTATAATTGTGACCAAAACGGGATCGTCATACTGCAGTGAATAAAAGTGGTCATTTGATTGCCTCGTTGGTCTAGTGGTTGCGAAAGGGAATGCCGAGCAAGACAGTCGTCCAGGGTTTCGTCCTCGTGGGGAACAAGTGTTATTGAGTTTTTCGGGATTTGAGATTCCCAGTTGTAACACGGAATCTGCATTTGTGCCCGGTGTAAGTCAAAAGGCTAATCCTTATTCAAATTACTCAGAATTTAAGTATTACATTACAAGATAAAAGTTTAAGCACTATTATATTATATCGATTTATATGATGTATAATGATGGTGGAGATCAAGATGAGG
>DWMG01000093.1:0-26274 GCA_018244855.1 Elbella merops
ATTAATGTTGTTGATCCCTTTGGTTTGTCTTTTTACTTTAAATATCAAAGATGTGTCGTCCGCAAACAGCACAATATCACACAAATTTCGTATTAAAACGGGTAGATCGTTTATATATACTAAAAATAAAAACTGTTCTGTATATCGTCTCGTTTATATGAAATGGCGTTAAACATATTCAAAATGTGGCAAATATATAGGAATCACAATAACTTTTCTAGAAATAAAAGAAGAGGCAATATCATTAGCCCGTTTCTGTCCACTGCTGGACATGGATCTCTCCGATAGCACACACTAAGCTCGATCTTCAGCTCTTCACATTCAACCACTGCCAACCACTTTATGCATATCGTCGCTCATAAGAATGGGCATAATTAAAAAAACATGCTTAGTTTGAAATAAAGGTAATGCATTTGCACACATGTATATGTATGTATTATCTATAAAAATAATCTCGGTAACGTGCAATACAATGTTGGATAGGTCCATGGACTCGTTCCAGTCGGATGATGCGCGAAGTTTACGCAACGTATCTTCTCTACTTTGATTTAATCTGAGACACCTGTAGGGTTGCGTTGTCCATACAATGATGGCACATTTAATTCCGATCGAGCTTATTTAAAACTATTTTAACACAATAGTCTTTAATATTATTATTATTAATATATTATTTTTTTTGGTTTGGTAGATAATTAATAAGTATATTTGTCTTTTATAGATCACCAATAGTATGGTTGTAGTATATAATTTTTTATGTTGCTCTATGAGTGTATAACAAAAGTGACTATGTTGCTTTGTAACAAAGTATTTAATTATACAGGCAAATTTCTTTTTATTTAATTAATATCGCCTTGATCACATCAGGTGATTTTAAGACCCAACAGTCTACGTACGTCTGGTTAAGAACTAGTATAAGTATGCATCAATAAAAAATCTAGTTCGACATGCCTAAACCATGTATGTAACGGTGGCACTTGAGACGGTTTCTTGAGTAATAAAAACCGCACACGGAAGCCAACAGGTCATTGGGTTACTGAGTATTTAAAGTTGTTAATAAAAACGTAACATCAAGTTTATATCTACCCAAACTGGTGGGTAGAGGAGTGTAGTAAGCTCCCACTTATCATCAGTTCTGTTATACGTCTCATCATGGAATATTTGGTGAGCTTTTTGCCATATACCGAGCACAGATCCAGACTCGGAGTTACTACTAGAAATTTCTACTGTAAAATCTAAGTTAAAAAATCCTTTAGTACCGGACCTGGCATTTGAACCAGGACCTCTTGATCAGCAGATACTAAAAAAATACAGACAGATTGATATATTTGACTAATTAAAGTTCCGTGAATACCTATAGACATGATTAAGTTATTTGCCGAATTAACTTATGTATGTTTTTGCTTTTATCCCGCGGCTATCTCGAAAACACACGTTAGTTAATCCGGTACATAATTCAATCGTGTTAATACAAGCTTATAATCGCAATTTTTTATATCATCTGCTGATGTAATGTCTTAGTGTTTCAGTGAATGTTGTTCACGTTTATAGTTGACATACATAACAATGTAAGCTACTTATATAGATACACAATTATATTTAATCACGTGTATACATTTTACAGTATATATATATATAAGCGATTAAATTATGTACTAGCTTACTTTTCGTATGTTTTTCAGGATAGCTCGACAAATTTTGGACATATCCGACACACATTATCAAGATTTCGCGTCGATCGCAACAATTCGTCTGGAAGACCGATATAATTAAAATATAGTTAATAAACCGATATAATTATAATAATTTTAACTTAACAGTCCACACATGTCACGCTATAATACCAATTTTATTATATTGCCTATTATATACATTTTGATGGCCATCTTTACAGTTGTATGTAGTTGGGTTTTAAAATATCTAATGTTTTATCTATGTTCTTGGCATGACTACCGAAATAAGACTATGTTATGGACCCACTGCAGTTTACTGATATAAAATAAAAATAATAAATAATAATAATCGACTCATTATAATTCCACTGTTGGAATATGGGTCTCCTCTCGTATCGAGAGGGTTAAGGCCATACTCTGCCACGCTGGCCAAGTGCGGATTGGCAGACTTACAGTTTACCGATATCTAGATCAAATTTTAGATAGGAATTAAGCTCTACCTGAGATAGAGAGTAGATCCGTGTTATGCTATACAAGTTAGTATATCGAGATTAGTCATAGAGTCAGCCAAATTTAGCCAGCGTGGCAGATCATAGCCTTAATTAACCCTTTCATTCTAAGAAGTGACCCATATCCAATAGCTAAAGGATCAAAGGGCTGATGATAATGATAAGTCATAGCGTAGATTCATAGACTAGATATATTCATGCAGTATATTGTCTATGAAAAATATTTTTCTTGACTTATAACAGCTTTAATCAAAATGCAACAATGCATATCGTGCAGCAGAAACAGATGCATGAGTGGTTTCGTAACTTTGGATAGACAGCTCTGCATCATTAAAATAATTAGTCAAATATAAAAGCGAACGTCTTAATAGATTAATTGTTATATTCATAAGTCGTAACAACGTAACATTACGCGAAACTTCAGGAGTATAGTACACTCCCACGTATAACCAGTTACGTTTACGTCCCACTACGGGATAGGGGTGAGCTTATTGGCATACATAGGGTTTAAATCCAGACTCCGAGCTATTGCTAGAAGTTACAGGAAAAATCCAATAGTACCCGAATCGGGAATCGAACTAGGGATCTCTTGATTGGTAACCGCGCTTGCAAACCGTCCATTAGCGAGGTAGTCGTATAACCTGCACGAACATAAGTTTTAAAGGATATTTAAGAATAAAAGAGTCTTTCTACAGAACACCGAAAATAACTATTTCCTGACATATAAGACATAATTATGCAAAGGAATTTTCAAATGGAAACTATTCCACGTTTCTAAACTTTAAAGACAAAAATGTTACACGCATTACGTCATTAAAAACCATTTCAAATAATATTAAGATAAACATTTTTAAAAGCCTCATAAATCAGAACTGACTTTGAATAACTTTGATAAACAAAAATAAGAAAAAAGTCCAAACACATCACCATACTTTCAAAACGGTATTCCATTATCGGCGACACATAATAACTGACCGACGACACTGATTCACATCACTAAGCAAAAAAAAATTTGGTTCGAATCGATTTTTAAATTTCATATATCGAATAGTAATGTCTATACAGATATCGATTTCACAAAAGTGGAAAATCAATTCCTGCTCTACCACGATGTGGAATGTATTAAATTATTCATATTTTAATTGTTCCTGTTCTCTGAATAGAAGAGACAGTAGAGCACATAGTGGCTCAAGCGCACAAATTAAACTGAACGCCTTCTGTGTACATTCGGCGAGATTCGCTTTCGTACCTTGCTCTGTACTGTGATGCCACAGAGCTGGGAAAATACAGACACGGCCTTCGATATTATAATCAGTTTTACCACGTGCCATTTACCCAGATTTTTAATAATAGCTGCGACTCAAATTAAGACTCTTTATACAATATTGTGTGTTTTAGTACACTGTTGTTATATTTAAAATATTTTATAATACATGTACGTGCTTATTTAATTATGTTAAATTCTTAGATCTACAACATAATTATACAATTCATTTTGTAATTCCTTTACAAGAACATATTATCAACAAAAAACTATCACTATTGAATAATATTTCCATGTATATTATTAATGCCTACAACATTCACTGCTCTACATACACAGTAACACGGAGAATGTGCTTACTCATTATTATTCATTGCTTTAAATAAGACGTATGAATAAATTTGATCCCAAGTAACACCAAATGTAGAGACATCATGTCTAGTGTTACTACGAATTGATTATTAGTTGTGAGCTAACCAAAGACCCAATCAAAACAAATGTCCATAGCAAATGAAATGTCTGGAAAGTAAGTAATAAAATATCATTTTAAGTAATAATATAATTCAAATTTTCATTTTATCAAGCATCTAAAGAAACTTACTTAGTAATAAAAAGCTTATGTAAAAAAAATCTCTATAGCAACTTTTATAACACCACCAGTACAGTTCATACAACTTCTAGGTAAGTGATTCTCTGCCCGATTCAAATTTATATGACCAAAACTAAATATAAAAACTACCCTAATTCCCTGAGGCTATTCTACAGATAAATTGATCTGTGCCTAGCAGTGCAGTACCGTCTGTCACACGCGGCTGCCTCAACTAATGTGCTGGTCGCTCCACTGGCCAGCGGAAGGTCTAAAAACGGAGCGCGGATTGAATAATTCCTTCCACTAGCTTCTTATTGTGTTATTCTCTGCAGCACGGCTAGTAAATTGTACTCAGTACGGGAACTTAAACCGCATGGTCGATTATACGAGTATGTGGTACTTGATATTATGTTTTGTATATACTTAGGGGGAGCAGGAATGGTGGAACTAACAGGCGAGTAGCTATGGAAGGATCGTGAATATTAAAAGCTCGCCAGAGCGTAGCGAAGATTCTGTTTTGTTGTAAGTAATAATCATATGATATTACATAATTATATGAGACTTCATAATAATGAGATTAAATATCCATCGCTATACCGGTAAGAAAAAGCATTAAGTTCTCCCTTAGTAACCCAGCTTTAGGTTAGTAATAAAGATTAAGTTAATAAATAAATCGTGAGGAAACCTGCACACCCTAGGATTTATAAAAAAAAAATTCTAAGGTGTGTGGAGTCTGCCAATCCGCATTTGGCCAGCCTGGTGGACTATGGCCTTAACCCTCTCAATATGAGTGGAGACCCATATTCCAATAGTGGAATGACAAATGGGTCGATTATTATTTTTTTTTATTTAAATAAGTACATAAATAAATGGTGAGGAAACCTGCCCAATCTAATTCTCTAGTAAGTTCTCTAAGGCGCGTGAAATTAAACGCCTTTCTATTCCGAGAGGAGATCCATGTCTAACAGTGAAACACAAAAAGGGATGACGATGAATAATAATAATAAACATTATTTTCGAAGTCTGTTGACTTTATTAATTATCTTGGTGTGGTAGGCAGAGTTAATACACTTGATATGTTTTAGCTTTAAGTCGTCCGTAATTCCATCAATTTAATTCTAACTATAAAGCTCTTGTACATAGTGACAGTTGACTTCATCTAATCTATACGATCATTTACAATTGCTGCAATATTTCAATCAGCGAAGAGCAAATGAACAGGCAGCAGTCACAAGTGGCTGCTACCGCCCATAGAACTGGAACCTATCTCGAATAAGACTGTAGGTATAGGACTGTTAGTGTCAGTTGTTACTGTAATTAAAAAAGACTTTCTTGTCTATCTCCATACTCCAATCTTATTGTTTCTGTGACATCACTAATTGACATTTACATTTAGATTCATCTAAGGAAACCTCGTACCTACATAAAATTATCCATCGGCTAAGACACGAGAAAAGCCTCAGAACACTGACTGTTTTTTTTTTATTTCTACTCAAAGATTGTCTGATAGAGTTGAATTAATAAGGGTAAGACCGTCTTTTATAGAAGTATGTCTGTTCCTATCTTAAAATTTGTATCGTTAATTGTACTGTTTTGGTGTACAATGAAGTATACATAATTGTATTGTACTTAATTATCTATATACAATGTAAGATTGCAGCAAAAAGTTTAAAAATTCTCCTGTATCACGCTCTGTCGCTATATGGAGGGTTCTATATACATTATTTTCATTGTGATAGATACCAAAGTTATTGTAGAAGACATTTTTCATTCTAAAATAACCATTTTCGTGAAATACCTACGATTTTATACATACATCAGTATGTTTATTTCGACAACTTTTTACCTTCAATTTTAAAGTTTTTTGCTGATTATAATACGCAAACGAACGTTTATAATTGATAATGCACGTCATCAAGTGTGTAAGCTCCTTTAGATCGAATTATGAGCGTTTCAAAACTATTGTTTGTACTTTGAAATTCTCCCTTCTGTTATGTTCGCAAATGTTTTTCTAGTGATTGTATCGCAGGAGGGGTATTGTCTTTCTATGTATTGATAAGTATTCAATCATACTGTGTAAGCGAATGCGACACTATATTGTCTTTTTCACAGACGCTTTCTGCTCTATCCGTTTCGAACAGGTCTGACAGTCTCGTTAGCACAGCATCTATGATATCTTAAGTTAAGTAATGCTGATGGCTGGTAGGTTTGTCTTTTGGGTGATGGTCAATAATGGTAAAGTATGACTAATGTTATTCTCAATACCTATTATATTCAATTTAGTAACCTCATAGCTCATATTCTGTGCGTTATTGGCGTAATAACATATATAGAAAGCCAAGGGAATATACATCGAGGTACAGAACAAATATCTTACTATTGCTGGCATAATGTTTTAGTTTCAACTGAAAATCTGGTTTCTACTGGACACAATAACGAACTTTAGAAATCTGATTGCGCTTATCGTATACTAATTATTATAATCTTGGTCAACCTAAATAATATTAGTTACACCGACGCATTTCCTAGATACGATTAGGTAATGGGAACCTTATTTATTCCTTTAAAGTTTGTTATAACTATATTATAGCTATATTATAGCTATATTTATTATATCTCAAGTTACTGACCCCATTGTTGCTATAGTTACTACTGAAGTTACAGCTTCGTAGGTCGAATATTTGCAAATGCGAATGCTGATCAAAAGGTCCGGGTTTCGATCTCCGGGGCGGGCACATTCTTACTGGGTTTGTCTAATTTGAAATTTACAGTAATATCACGGAGTCTGGATTTTTACCAGGTGTTTAGCAATAGGCGAGCTCTCTGTTTTATTGTGTGACACAAAACAACTTGTGGGAGTCTACTACACACCTCTGTCTATCCCTTACGGGAAATGCATGAGTGTTGTTACGTCGTATATTATATTAACTTAATAACTAACAGCAGTCTCTAACAGAATTCTACGCAAGAAAGGCAAAATTTAAACCATTACACTAATATTACGATCAAGACATAATCGATCAGCGTTTATCCGTATTATTTATGTAAAAGAGATATTAATATGTTGTTAACAAAAGGTTTAACTTTATATAATATTTGGTAGATTTTCAGGTTATGTATGTATGAATAATTATATAATTCTAGTTTATGAGTAGCTTGTGTTATTTCCTCATTATCAAAGATACGTTGCAAAAACTCGCACGCTCCACATTGTACTGGCAGATATAAGTTACTGCTTTGAGTCAATAATAATAGTCTTGTTATAGTGCAGTAGGGTGACCATCTTTGCCTAATTAGGTGGGACAATTTATTTAAACCGACCAAACTGTATAATTGGTGTATCAATTTCTCAATTTGTCCTCTAAATATTGATAAAAGGTCAACTTGTAAAATAGAAGGGGTTTCTTTTACTGTCGTCATCGCTGCGTCCTAATCGACTATCTTCTAACATAGCTAAAATACACTTAAAGTAAATTTGGTATTTATTGGTTAAAACAATTAAAAAGATCTCTAAAAATGTGCCACCAGTTTCTGTCCAGTAGTGACGTGGACATATATACCAAACATACACATACATATATAACAAAAAGAGGTCGTTAAAACAGTCCATTTAAACAAAATGTACAGGCATGTTTCATTTCATTTTGCGAAGTATGAGTATATGCGCACAGTAGCTAAACGTCCGAAGAAGCGCGACACGCGTCGCCGAGCGTGACGTGGCGTAATGCGCCGTGTGTGAAGTAACTCTCTTATGTGCTTGCTTCTGAGTGTAGTAAGTAAACCGAGCTGTTGATACTACACCAACCGGCTAAACCATGCAGTGTTTAAATATATTATGATTTTTATTATTGTTATAACATCATGCTAGGTTCCTTATGTGATAGGAGCAGTGTGTGGTAAATATCTCTATTTAATATTGTTAAACGATATTGAGCAGCTTTTAATAATACAGTCAATACAGGCGTAAAAATGATCAATTTTATGTTATACTAGCGGACCCGGCAGACGTCGTCCTGCTCGGATAAGCAGTGTTACATTCAATATTTTATTTTAAAATGATTTCTATATAGCTTTAACTATTAAGGTTGCACACGCGACGGAAGCCTAAAAAATGGAGTAACTTCTCCCGTTTTCCCAACATTTCCCTTCACTGCTCTGCTCCTATCGATTGTAGCGTGACGAAAAGTATACTATAACCAGCTCAGGAGTATAAAAAATAATTGTACCAAGTTTATACAGACGGGCAGAATTGACCTCTCTACATATTTATTATAAGTATAGATATACTTACAATGTGACAACCCTAACAAAGTAAGGGCAGCTCACGCTGTATCTACATACATGCTGTGTAAGCCATGTATTTGGTCATTTGGAATTTATAAATAGTGGTTATTGTGTATGAAAGACGAAGTAGAAATATCTTATATTTTTGCTATAAATTCTTCTATTAAACAAATTTAGATATAGCTTGAAAAGCCTCGGAATTGCTAACACAAGTAAAACTTAAAATTAAACTTTAAGTAGTATTTAAAATTTCGTTGAAACTTTGTAAGTCAAATTTAAAATTTAACGTAATAGTTATATTACCTTATAAGTGGTCTGTAATTTCAGGTTGTGATTACGAAAGTGAAAATTGATTATATACCACACTCCAGTAATCGAAGCACTAATTGTTTCTGCTAATGTAATATAATCACGCTTAATTAGTGTTACGTGTCAGACAGAATGAAGATTACACGGTAGGTACATGATTTGAAAGAAACTGTTAAATTATTATAAGGTGTTTAATTTTGGGTGTAAGAATTAAAATAGAAAGTTATTATCGAAGTTATTTTTATTGCTTGGATGATTCGTCATTCTAATATACTTGTAGTTGGAGAGCACAAAGTATTAAATTATGCAACATTTCGCACGAATATTCTCGAGTGTTGATAGAAAATTTTTGTGAGAACACTTATTAGACTGATAGTTTTAATTGAGTTATCGATTTTGTTTATTATTTTTAGACTTCCGTCGTAAGTCTTGTCGGAAGCTTCGGAAAACAAATTTAAAGAAGAATCAAAGAGACTTACATAGATGACTGACTACGAATTTAGAAAACAGAATTTTTTTGTTAGAAGTATTGTTACAACATAAACGATTGTAATTCGCCAAAAGGGTAGGCAAAGGCACCCCTTACTACACCTAGTACATATTCCCACTTTTCACCTGTTATGTTTTATGTATGTCCTATGGATTAGGGGGTGAGTTAAACTTCAAGTCAGAGGAATATTATTACAAATATGAAAAATACCAATATGGTTATAGGCTCACTACCTGTTCCATAGCGGGACGTAAACGTAACTGAAAAAAAATGGGAGTGTACTACACTGTTTTATCTTCGGGGATAACAGGCGTGATGTTACGGTTTTTTAATGAAAAATACTATCGGACCAAAAGAATACACCACAGTTTCATATCATTCAGTTCTCTAAGGTCTTGTCCGAGACCATTGTGTCCAAGACAATTGTGTATGTCTTTGCACAATGGAATAATAGTTTGCAAAATTTCATGATATACACACAGTTGTATTGTGACCAGAATAGATTTTTAGCAATCTCGTAAATCGGTTCCCAGAAATGTTATTGCGTTGAAAAGGGTTTTGTGTAAGTCTTTTTATATTAGTAGAACTAAAAACCAGTATTACAGTCACTTGATATAATGTAAGTGTATGAGTTAGGTTTCCAAGTGCCCGTTTACGCGGAAAGAACTCTACCTTTAGGTCCATTTCACATGCATTGCTGTCAAAAATTCATTTCCCCCCTCGATTTGCTTAGTTAAGTCGATAGTTTACATGTAAAAGGCTTGAACACAGTTAGAGTGTATGTACATCTATTGTTTGACGAAAATTCTGTTCAAATCACGGAAACAAAATAAATGAATAATTTATTTTGTCGAAGTTCAGAATACGCCTGTTTTTATTTTGGTTGTAATTAAATTAAAACTAATATGCATATGGTCTTGTATAAGAATTTAAATTATCTATGTTTTTTTTAAACCTTAAAGTAGTAATCTGAAACTTTTGAAATCTGTACATTTAGAGATTTAGCATCTCCACCGAACAGGAAGCGGTAGAAAATACACTTATAACACATAAAAATTGTACGGAACACACATTTTTTTCCAACGTAAGTCAGTTGGTCTGTTACTACGCGTTATTATGCGCACCTGCAGGGCGGGGGTTGCAAATACCAAGGCCGGGGTTGCACCTGTGTTTGAAGTCGTTGGGGCTATTAATGTGGGGACTTAAAACTAGATGTTCAAGGGATGAGATAAAAATATTTGTTAATTCCTAAAGTTTCCATTGGCAGATCGAACATTCCGCTTATTGCTATTATTATATCATCACACCATGTTTCTTACGATGTAGGCAGAGAGCATCGACAACCAAATATTTGTTTCCTTGCATAACAGATATGAATTTTCTACATTTTATTTGTCTTACAATTATTTTAAATGAAGTAAGCAAATTCAAAAATGTTATTTTACGTTATGGGACATATTTAAACTAATTTTAACAAAAATTTCACATTTTAATGCATTAACATACATGGTCCTTATTGAATAACACTTTTAATGATTCAGATATTTCTTTCTAAACCACACTACTTAGCTTTAAGTGTTGAAAAAGAGTCCACAATGAAAATTATTCTGTTGTATTTTGTACTGAAATTAACAGTAACGTAATCGAAAACCTTGTTGCCGTATTGTTCGAGTTGAAATATATTTTGACACATTGTAACACAACCTGCTGTGTAACGGATTTTTTGTGTAATTTACACTCTGTCCTCTGTCTAAGGTCGTCTGGCCGTGATCGCTTTTTTTTTGAGCTCGCCATTTTGCATGTGGTTGTTTATCTTGTTTTCTATTTTATCTTTTTATAGTATACACACTAAAGTATACATTCATATGTAATCTTTTTAGACACCTATATTACAACGACTGGACTGGATTGGACTTTTTTATATATATTGAAGCGAACGTATATATGGAAAGTGGCTGGCAGTGGCTGGATATGAAGACTCATGTGTAGATATGAAGAAACTCAGTGGCTTGCTATTGGACACGGCTATGTTCAGCACTGATCCAGAAACGGGTTGATGATGATATATAACATTATTTAGAGGCTTTTGGACACTCAACTATTATTTCATCGCCGTTTTTATGGCCACACGATTAGGGGCAAAAAACATCGGACGGTTAGAGTTGAACGGACAGCTTGAAAACGTATATATAGTGGAGTTGACGCGTAACTGTTGATAATTTAACAATAATAACAATCGTAAAGTTTGGTAAAAACACATATGTATATTTCTTCTAAGCCAGTTCTAAAGGTGGACGAAAGTATTTATGTATCGACTAGCACGCATACTTTTTAGTTTTATATGTTTGTAGTTATTTTTCCTATTTGAGATTTTCATATTTATTACAATTATCATTTCAGTATTCGGGTATTAACAAGCGGCAGCTTGAATTACCAATAAAATGGTGTACCAATATTTTTACTTTAATCAACATGTTCCGAGCGGACTTCATTAATTTTATACACGCTTCAAAATTTGTAATTTAATCAATTGGAATTGAAATTGAAAGCGAGTTTATTTACAAATTTGCTATCAGCTATACGCATAGTACTCGTAGTTGTTTGGCTAATTATAAACAGGAGATCAGGTGAAACGAAGGTGAATATATGAATATAAATCATACGAGTTCAAATTTAACGAGTGGGTTATACCGACCTTGGGTAATAATTTGAGTCCGGCCTCAATAGGGTCACGCAAAAATTGTTTGTAGTTTTTTGTATGTGAATAAACCTGCTCTTATGGTGTTCATAAAACTTTAGGTGGGTTGAAGTTATGGTCAGATTAATCCTTGCCGGATGCTGTCAGCTCTGTTACGTGATTGGTAAGTGCAATGTCGCAGTTTTGTTTCACTGGATAAGGAAACTATTTCTAATATTATCGAGGAAGATTTATGTAGGTTTTTAAAATAGTTTTTGGGGGACCGGCGAGTTTGCAAAAATCCCCCGCTGCTTTTGTTTAAGTCCCAATATTGCGCGCGGATTCATACCCAACTGTGTGACGTTTGGAGTTTCGCTTCTTCAGTACACTTTGGCGTATATAAGATTTAGTGGCCAACTAGTGTATGGGTTATTTTTAAATGCTTTAGATTTTTCTGACGCGATTTGTCGACTGTTGCCACTGCTGTAGTAAAAAACTCAGGACCGACCTCTCACTTTACACTTCAAAGAACTAAAATATTTGTCGAAAATTTAGGTTTTGATAAACTCAATTTTTTTTTCTATGAATAAATAGTCACATAAGATATGATTTAAGATATATTTGCACGTTGACTTTATTCATCATTCACATCATTAAAAACTCGCATAATGCATATATAGTTTCATTATCGGTTGTACTGTTAAATTTCTATTTACACTGTAATATCACTTTTATTATTATGTACATAATTATTATGATTGTGTATATTATATATTTATATGTGTGTATTATTGTGTAAAGACGAATATCTACTTTAACAATTATGTAATAATATCTTTCAAGTAGGTAATTTAATTTCTCGACTCGTTAACAAAATATTTTAAAGGAAAAATTTCTATACGTATCAATTGAAAAACCATTTAAACCATGTGGTCCATGTTTAATAACGTGTAAGCACCTTGCGTAACGTTCAAACGATTCATTAAATTTCCAGAGCGCTTTCTCAACACATAAGTGCTAAGTTTGATTGCATGATTAGATATTTTTAACGAGGTTCGGTACACATTTAACATAGACTTGAGTATACCCGTAGTGTTAGAGATAAGTACGAAACAGTATTTAATTATTTATGTTCATCATCGTTCGTATCATTATCATAATCATCTGTTCATCATCATCAATTTCAGTATCATATTTAGGTAATTGTTTTTCCATTAAAGTTCTTATCATTATTGTATGTATTTCGCATATTGCTCCTTTTGACCCGCCTTTACGTTTCTCTGCCTATCCCAAGATCACGTAGTTCTTGGGATATAAGATGTTTAAGTAAGTAAAAAAACAAATGAACGAATAAATGAATAACCTTTATTTGAATTTTATAGAAACGTATCCTTTGGGGGACCGCAATTCGAACGCTTCGGACATGCATCTTTACGAAGTTATGAGTATCTAAGAAGAACTTTTTCCGTTGAAACTAAGATTCCTAGACAAACAACAGTTTAAACTACTCTCAGACTATCCAACTACTATTATACGAAATATTACGTAAATCCGTCTTTTCGATATAACACGAAATTCAAACACACAGACAAACACACTTTTACGCTGATACATTAGTAGCGAACATGATAGATGATAGGTCAATAACGGTAGACGTGTTGACATTTAAACGGCAAATTATATCCTATGGCCGCATAAAGACGTGTAGACTTGTTTTAGTATAAACACATAATGATATGTTTACACCAAAAGTTAGTCTCACGTGTGGAACATTATTATAGAGTAAGTGTATTTAACGTTATCGTGATCGGTCAATGCACAAGTACCTTAATAATTTAACCTATATTTATGTGTGTATTGTGATGTTGCATAAACTCTATAATTTAAACAACATTGCGTACCCAATGTTGGTTGGCGCATTGGTTGTAATAAAATCATGAATTTAAAAACCTATGAAAATTGGAAATTTTCTTTTAGGCATTGTGATACGCTCAGATAAGCATATGGAAACACCGACATACAATAGAAATAAATTAATAGAGCACAAGTTATAAAATTTGACAAGCTTATTAGAATCGTTATTGGTATAAATGATCTATTTAAGATGGTCAATTTAAGATTTCATAGGTACTTATTTGTTCCAATAAATACCTACAGGCGCCTTGTGATATTTTTCATAAAAATAAGTAGAAAAATATTGTCACTTCCCCTTATATTACTTTAGATATTTCACAACAAGACTGGCATCATTACTAAAGATGTCCCGGCTTAATGCATGTATTTGTATATCTTCTTGTAGGACAGTTCAGGATAGTTTCATATTTATCTGCACTCGTTTTCATGAGTTGCCCACGAAACCAGTCAAGCTAATTACAAAAAACAACATACGTAACTTATACCAGGATATAATTTAATCGTGTACTTAAATATCCACGGAATGTTTTAATAATAGGACTGACTGATGACGTCAGGGATACAATGATTTGAAATAGGTGTTCCATTTAAAGTCACCCAAATGATACTAGTAAAAATATTAAAGACAAATCAGCGAAGTGTGGTGACGCAAGCCGTGGGCGGACAACTGGTTTGATATTTGAAATGCTTTGATTAATGCTCATAATTGTTACAATGTTACAAATCGGATTGCTTCCTGGCGGCGGTCTATTTAATCTGTTTTTTGCTTAGAATTTCTGTCTTTTGCGATTGCTGTCTATCGGGCTAAGGACGAGACAGTTGAAATGTTTTTTTGAGAAACTTCTGCGCAGAGGTATGGTGGGAGGTAGATTGATGGTTAATATTAGAAATAAAATTGAAACCTTAGGAACGCAGTACAAAGCTTACCTACCCAACGACAGGCCTACCTATCTACCGCATAACTTTATTGAACTACTTTTTTCCTTTACTATTAAATATTTCGTGAGACTCTCCGCCGCGACTTCGCTGCAAGCGCCGGGAGCTCATGAGGAAGGACCTCCGAAACTAGTCGGGCCACCCCGAAAAACGTACGTGAGTTAAGCCGGTACATTTATAATCATGTACTTTTTTCCTACTACAACTATGTAGGTATGTACCTAGCAGTTCATAGAGATTATACCTAGAGATTTCAACACGAAATGTTTTTATACAGTTGTAGCCAGAGAATATTCGTTTGCATGTGCACATTTTCATAAAGTCGCAAGCGCGGCACCAGGAATTTAAAACGCAGGCCATAGCAGTGGTTAGCTGAAGTTTAAATCATTAGGCTCTTACTGCTTAAATATAAAATACTGCTTCACTGCCTCGTTGGTCGAGTGGGTGCAAGCGCGACTGCCAATCGGGAGGTTCCGGGTTCAAATCCCAGGTCGGGTGCTATAGGATTTTCCTAATTTAGAAATTCTAGTAGTGACTCGGAGTCTGTAATTGTGCGCGGTGTATGGCAATAGGCTCACCACTTAGGCCACGGGATTCGAAGGTAACTGGTGAAACGTAGGGGTGAACTAAACCCCACGGCCTACCCCTTCGCGTGACGTTACGGTTTTTTTTATATAAAATTCTATAAATAATAGTAAATTCAAAGTAAATATACTTATACCAAATTAAAGTTTTTTATTTATAAAGTTTTGTATAGAGATATCTTAATCATTAAAATTTTTGTCAGTTTTGAAACTTTTTCATATACACACGTAAATTTCCACTGAATTTAATAAAGTAAATAATTATGTTTAATATAAATCCATACAATAACTAACGTTATACATTTACAAATATATAGTTAAACAGAGGGAATAACAAAATATAATTCATTGAAACATTCACATTTTTACGTTTATAGTGTTTTCGTATTCTCAGAGCCAATTATCAGTGAAATTTATGATCAGTAGCGGCCATATTAAAAGAAATGTTAATTTTTTTTTCAATTTATTTTAGAGCACAAACTCGTTACAGGCAGTCCATTTCCTTCGAGCACAGATGCATAATCTCACCTGCGTCCGCCGATAAATATGAATTGGTCTGATATGACAGGATGTGCGTGATTGCATCAAAAATTGCAACAAATAAAATACAAAAGGATATGCCTGATGGGGTCTTAACCGCAAAGATGCGTTTCTAGAATAATCATTGTGTTACCATGGATATTTTAATTTACCATTATGAATGCAGAAGTGTATGAACATGTTATTATAAATTAAATATTATTTCTTGGATATCTTAATATACAGCGTCTAGTGGTTTTTATGGATAAGTTACAATTGGGGTTCTTATCGATTACAATCAGTAGTTGTATCCTGATATATGTATATGCATATACAGTATTAAAATCAGGTTTGAAAGTGTCAAAGATCTTGGGAAATAAACAGTTGGAACGTGAGATTATATCGGAACCGTAACTTAAGGCGGTAATAAAGTTTGTCGTTTTAGGAAACATTGATGTTTGTAACAGAAAAAAAAATTAAATAAGATAAAAGATAAGAAAAAGAATAAGATAAGAAAAAAGATATTCAAATTCGTAATTTATCGCCAGATTAATACACTATTGTAGGTATATCTAAATATGGGAATATAAAGCAAATTTGCGTTAGAAATATGTTTGGGAGTTTGAAGATATATTATTATGTGGTCGGCATATCTCAGTGTTGCTATAAAATAAAATAAAAAATTATCGACAACCCTGCATTTAAACAAAACCTCGAAAGGGTCTACACGCGAGCTCGATATCACTCAGCATCACGCGAACCACTTAATTATGTATTGCTGTTTTAAATTTTTTTAGATTCCACAAAATGCATGGGAAAATGTAATTAATTTTTGTTTGCGATTTGACGTAGAACAAAGAATTAGAATGCAATAAAAAATTAATCGTCCTTATTTTTTTTTATTAAATGTCTTCAGACCATTTAACCGTTCGTCACGCTCTATGCGATTTAGATGAGTCATAATTTATGTATGATACTTAGATACTATAGACTATAGCAAAATTCTCATCACACCATAGGGTTTCGAATGTTCCAAACAAAATCTTCACAGACCTAACTGTAAATAATAATACACCTACTGAAAATTATCAATATGTGCATGTTAAGAAATCTCATCTAACATATTAAATATTATATAAAAAATATATTTAGTCTCTACTTTCAAAATATTGTTAGTAATATACCTAACAGAGAAAATAATTGGGATATTAAAAATGACTTGCTGCATTTTTTTATTATATGATACAAGTAACAAACCACATGAACAAAATATGCAACAATGCAACACCGATCAGAATCAAACAAGAATTCATTTACGAACAAAACAATAGGCTCTTGACAAAGCTATGTGTGATTGCCACCTACACGTGTTGAAATCCTTTGTTGAGCTAATCGCAATAACTTATAATTTTTCTTTATACATTAATAATTGTTTTTAGTAACATTAATAATAGGCTCGTATGAAATTATGCACCTTGTTTCGAATGGAGGTATTCGTTCTGGAAATAGATAATTGTTTCCTTTGTTGCTTAACTTTTCTAGATATATAGTTTTTATATACTTAACTTCTTCATCAGTAATTATTTATTATGCACACATAATTAAACATGGAAATTCAATATTTAATTATTCCATGATGGAACTTCACTATGTTACTTTTTTAATTCTTTGTTCATATACCTAACTAGGTACATAATAACGCCATCTATGTACTAGATAAGACATTACTACCAAGTGAGTAGGCGGGAACGCATTTTACTTTGTAGGTTAGAATAGTAAACTTATTGCCATAAATTTATTAATGTTGTTTATTCCTAAAAACTTACCCTGAAAATTGATGGGAGATCCCAAAATGCCTCTGCGTCTGGGATCCAGTTTGAAAATAGTAATAATAAACACAAAATCACTGAATTACGCGCGAAAAATGCACTTTCACTTAATAGACAAACTTTTGCAACATAGATAAAAAATTAAAAACAATTAGTAACAAGCACAGATTGTCTTTATATACTGCCGATTCTTTGTTTCAGAGCTGTTATTTAAAATATCGTTTTATAGGTTTCGTCATTCCTTTGTTGCAGGCTGCTTTGATTGGAGCGAGATTTTGATCTGTTTGGCTTTCGGATCACGCATCGCAGGTGTCTTGCGAGCGTTCGTGTGTAACACTGTGTTAGTGTGTCCGATTCACGTAGTGTTGAGGAGTTGTGGGTTCAACGGAACTGGCTGCTTATTTGCATTAACCGCTATATTTAAAGTTATACTTAATTAATTACCTTTAGAAAATAATACATTTATGTTTTCATGTAATGATTATTTACTAATATTGTGTACATACCTGTTAATGTATATCATAAGTAAATAATTCGGTACAATTATCGTATATTTTTTTATAAAGTAGGCAATCGCTAATAACTGTTTGACTTTTAAAACAAACATCAAGAGTGGCCGTAAATTACATAATGAGAATATAATACGTATATAGAAATATTAAGTATGTTTTGGCAAAACAACATCATTTATAATGCATATAATGTTATTTTAATTAATTAGGAAAGTATGGCACATTTTTTTAAACAATTCATTATTATCATTCAATACGACCGTCATTCTTTACAACGTTTAGAAAATATTCCATCTTGTTATAACTTCCTCTCTTCACATGCGTGCTGAGAATCCTCATAGACTAGACTAGTTGAAAAACGGTCATACCGTAGCAGTGTTCTCTCTCGCTTACGCACTGACAGATCTATATGTACAGTGATTTGATCTCTCTGTCTAACGAATCTTTGTTGTTTGTTTTTAAACTGAAGTAGGATTCGAACAGAGGAAACGATTTAAATTAAATTTATCTACATTTAATTTAAAACGTAACCAAACCAAACGTAGAAATGTATCATAGATATTTTTTTAATTATTTAAATCCGTTCTAATCATTGAGTCTATCCTATACCAGTGAATCATAGGCACGTTTTAATAATTAAAATGGTTCTGTACAATCGATATTTATATACAACCTCAAGTTTGATTTGATTTCTACATGATGAAATGTAAGATATTTCTTCGAGTATAGATCTGCTATAGATTGAAGAGTAATTTGAGAATCTCAAGAATTTTTCCTCTGCTCATTCTATTTTATTGTAGAAGACAAACAAAAATTCTCAATCAAAAAATAGTTGTATTTACAACAAAGCACTGGGTTTGCTGCGCTTCTGAGTCAAACTTTAGTCTATCTGTATAAACTTAATAATTTGGCAAATAAATAAAAATTCTTTGTTGAGCATAATGTGCACCTGCACATAACCTAATTGATAAAAATAATCGATTAAGGTACATACGTTTTTGTAATATAGATCACAATTGATTAGCAAAATCCTTTAGATTATGTTTATAACTGTTCAGCATGTCCCAGCGGCAACAATTCAACGAAGGACCCACGTGAGAAATATCCGGGCAAACTCATTTGAATTTTATTCCATTTTCATATTGCATACTGACCGTGATACGTGGAACCGATGGGAGCAGCCGTGACTTGGTTGGAAAACGTGTCTTGGGTTGCCGACATGTCGCCCGACAGATGGGCATCTTGGCGGCACATTTTCTGCGAAAAGTTTTGCATGTCATTAAAATTATTCCACCCACCCTTGTTCGATTTCTTTCTATTAAACTGTTTTAGCGCCATCTGTACAACAGTATAGAAACTACATATAGTGAGGCAAATGTTAGTAATTCTTAGAATGATTGAAAGATGGCGCTGATTCATAAAAATCTAAAAATGCTTTTGTATGGTAAGTAATATATATCGTTTTTAAATTCTCCATTTTTACTTACATATATGATATTGTATTAATATCTATTTAATAAAAGATTACTATTACATTATCTAATACAAAATAAATGTATATGTTTATATATTTTTTCTTTGTCGTCTTGTTTGTGCGTCAAAAAGCTTGATTGCTTAAAGTACGCGAGCTATAAATCAAATTTGTTATTTCATTTTGTAATTTACTATTGGAACGTTAAAAAATGTTTATGAATAGTATTTTTTGAATCATAATAAACACATAAGCTTACGAAAATATAATTTCGGTAATGTACTAGACATCCTTCAGTTTACAACAGTTGTAGAACTTTCCCGATTTTCCTTATCATTGGTCAAATACAGAATCTAGTGCTTGTATATTGTCTACCTTTTACCTACAGCTTGAGTAGAACTCGTTTAGGAATGAAGTTATCTCCAAGACAGAAAGTGATGAGAAGATGCCTCGAAAAAGAAATAAGAAGTCTAGAGACATGTTTGACACATAGATTTCATATGAAGAATATGATTATTTATCATCATTAGTATTTTATAAAAAAATACCACTTTTATTAGAATCTTGAATTTTACGAATTTTATGTTAAAGTAACCTCCTATGACTTATTTATTAGTTCTAATTAAGAAATAGGTATTATGCTGTATGTTTTGCGAAACTATTATTTAAATATATATTTGTGATGTAACAATTTAGTGAATTGAATAACATATACAAATTAATTTAGTAACACACCTGTAAATCACAGCCTTCTCTGTTCCTTTGATCTTGGCTCAGATTAATATTTTTCGTTTGCATTTTAATCCTGTCAGATCTTGTTGGTCCCAATCTGAAACAAATTGTTTTAGCATATAATAAAATAGTATCTTTGCTGGAGAATTTAAAATTTTTGGAGTAAAACTATTTAAGAGCGTAGGTGTAGGACATATTTTACTATTAGATATGTCCTACACTACACACAATTAGTATTGTATAGTAACTACTACAATATAGTATAGAACAATCTGTTACAGGCAGAAGCTGGATGTGGCAAGCATAAGAGAGACCACGATGACGCTTATTAAGGGAGGCCTATGTCCAGTAGCGGACTTGGGATAGACTGATGATGATGATAATGAGGGAGAGTAAAATTTGTACATATAATAATTTTTAAAAATCTCCTGTAATAGTTTTGCTTTATGCTCACATCATGGATTTTAAAAGTTTATTCAAATTTTGATTGTTGGTACCGTTAGCACATAAAACTAACTAAGAGACGGTGATAAAGTAATTTGCCACGTTTAAAGTATAAAATATTTTTATGGTGAGAAAAGTTTTCATTTCCAGTGGCGGTGAGTAACAAATAGTTATTTATAATAATAAAAATGAAAAATATATTAACATTGGAAACGGCAGTGTAAACCAAATATAACACAGCATTCACACATGGGTATTTTTTTGGATTAATTGTACAGCAGGTATACACATGTATGCATCGACTGGTCTTAGAAATTAAATCTGCAAAGGATCAGATCCTGTACACGGATATCACACTTTTTACAACCTAGAAGTACTGGTGATGATGAATTATCATCAGGAGTAAAACATCAACCCAAAAAAGTTAAAACGTGATAACCAGGAGTTCTCTAAAAAGGGAGCAACAAAAGAACAGACGAAAAAATATTAAAGAGATGTCTCAGCTATAAATTATTACCTGAAAACAAAAATTTTACAATCTGTTAGAAAATTTGCAAGAAATAAATCGTGCGTAAATAAATCGATTTAATTACTCGATAGTGAGGCAAAATTCGATTGTTTAAATCAATTATGTCACTACAATTCGTTTACGTCGTTTATGAGTCCTCAAAATCAATTTATACAGAGCGTTCGGCCATCCAACGAAGTTATAACGCATTTACGTACAATTTCCACATTTAAAATTGATGTGACGTTTTGTTATAATACAATTATGGTTATTTGGATAAAATTTACATTTTTGTATGCAATATATTTATTGTTCTACGAGTTTTAATATATATTATCGATATCCAATAATATTGGTATTATAATACTAAGTATTTTATCGAAACGATGTGATAGTAAAATAAATGGCGTAACGTTTCGACTTGGATTTTTGTGACGTCGATTTTAAATGTTTTTTCAAGTGAGAATAAACTGTTGTAACGTTAGCAGCTTTTTTTCTTCCACCATTAGGTAGGTGCAAGCTTCTTTGATACAAGCTAATTTATTATCCATTAAATACTTTGCCAGTTTTATTACATGATTCAATGTCAGATACACTTAATATCCGCCATTTCTTAGATGCTGTAACTATTCTTCCGTATATCTATTGTAATACCGTTGCTTACTTTAGGAACATTTTAAAATTTGTTTTCATAGGTACTGGAAAGACCTACTGACTTAATGGAAGTAATAAGTTCAAGGTTAACAATTCAGACGCCAGTGGAATCGCTTTAAAAATTGATGAGTGCCGTAATCGCGTGGATAATGTTGAAAATGTGAACGAATGACTGTATAAAAGAATGAATGTATAAAAACCAATGGTTACATTATGCGGGGGCTGTTGAAGTAGATATTTTTCTAAATTGTCGGATAATTAATATAAAATTAACGTTGTTCCGTCTATAGCTGAATAAATATTTTTTTTCTTTTTCTTTTCTCATACATTGGTGTGCATGTTATACAAATGAATTAAATCTCTTTATTTTAAGCCAAACCTCTTTATTTTACATGTACCGGCTTAACTCACATATGTTTTTGTGTTAGCCCAACCCAACAAAATACGTGAGCTAAGTTGATACATATCTACATTACACATGTAATCAAGTGTATGTGCTTACGAGACGTTCAATATTCAACTCATTATTATATGTAAGGGTTATAACAAATGTATATATAATATACGAAACTGAGAATTTCGATAGTAATAGACAATAAGATTAAAATTATCATTTTCAACGTACGATCAAGAACGAACGAACGGACGAACGTCACGTTTGGATGATGGCGGGAAAAGAGTTACGAGTACGGTTAGGAGGGAAAAAGAGTATCCATGTTTTATTACCTTATTTGTTTAATGCTAACGTATACTGTGACCTTCGTGTAGGCAGCCGGTCGCGTGTATGGATATCCGAGTCAGATCATGGCTTACATACATAGTTACACCTTGTTTTTTTTCAATTTACCAGCATTCCAAATAAATTACCAAGATTTATTTATTGGATGCTTTAAAAATTTTGGACGCTTGGAGCACGCTATTTTTAGTTAAAATAATAAAAGAAATTGTTATTCAAATAATCAATTCAATAATTCATAAATAATAGCTAAATGTTTATTATTTATTTAGTCATAACGTTACTTATAATCTGGAGCATTGTAATCTCAGGAAAATATAATAAATGTGCGTCTCGTTTGAAGATAATAATTATATAAGTAACTTCAAAAATTAATTCATACATTCTAATCCGTATTAATGTATACCGATAGGTGTAAAATAATGTGAAAACAAACAATGTTACTACTATTTCGTCATAATATCTTACGTAAATAATGTGAAACCAAAAAAGAAATGTATGAGTGAGAGAGACAAATATATATTTGTCGTTACGTTCAGAAATATGACGTCAACAAATATAAAATTAAACTTTTAGGTAGTTTAGTAATCAAATCAACCGTGTCAATCCGAAGTTGAATATAATTTTAATTGTTATTTGACATTTTAAAATGACAAGAAGTTACACTGACTTAAAACTTGTTAGACCGTAGATTAATTTAATTTATTTAAGCAATAATAAAATTATGCTTTGAAAGTACGATGATTCGTATAATCAAACATATGAACTAGTTATTTTTTCAAATCATAGAATTTCAGCTCTGCATTCCATTACAATAGGTATGAAATTTTTTTTTATTAAAAAATTTTTTGATGAAATACACATTGAAAATAATTTAAACACATATAAAATGCTCTATTAAACATTAATACAATAATTTTATTACGGTAGTACGACTAGAAAAATAGGTACATTTTAAAATTAAAACTAAATAAAGGACGCTTAGACATTACAACTAACACGTGAAGTTTTGTACATAAGGTTTTTCATGTTTGAGCGGCTGAATAATAAATGTAGGTAGAAAGGGTGATTGGGCGTTGAAGGTACAACAGCGAAATAAAATGTACAAAATATTTCTCCACCACAAGTAGACCGTGGAAGTTCCCCTGAGGGATTTGAATAGTATTGCGTGAACAGAACATCTCAAAGTTTGATACCGTGATTTCAGATACTATACTTCTTATTATTGCTGGCCTGGTGCGTTATTGCAATAAGATCTGCACGAAACTGTGAATATGTACTGCTAGTGGCTATCTTTTATTTTACAGAAGATTCAAAATGTTGTGCAAACCAAACACCAACAAGTCTGAAGTCCTATCTCGAGATGGCAGAAATCCTAGTGTTCCAACTTTTTCTATTTAATCTCTTCTTAGATGTCCGTGTCAGTGCTCGACTAAAGCTTTTACGGCTAAAGTGCTAAGGTCAACTTTGCTGTAATCTTGAAGCGATCTGCCGTAAAGCCATAGCGGCTGTATTTCTGTTAAAGCAACTAATTTCGAACCAATTTAAACACGTCAGATCATAGTACCGCATAATGACAGCAGCTACGTCATGACGTAATCAAAGTATAAATAATTTGACGGTGTGAATAAGTATAGTATAGGAAAAGCACCGTTATGAAAATTACTTTTATTTATGCCTAGCAGTGGAGGCCTATGTCCAGCAGTGGACTAAGATAGGGTGATGATGCTGATGACTTTTATTTATATTAAATATTAATAGTTGTATTATAAATAGTTGTGAACCACTGGCCTAAAATTTAGAATCATCACTAAACTGTTGATCTTCGTGACATATTTTTTTTGTGATTATATTAAGAAAGATATATTTTGAGCTTCTAGTAAAGTAGAGAGAAAAAATGTAGCCGTGTGTTCACTATAGTTTGATCACACTGGTGGCCATGATTTTAGTCGGCGTAGAACACACTTTTAACGTCCCGCTGATGGACTGGAATCTGTTCTCAGTACAGAATAAACATCGCTTATTGAGGCATCTGTCCTACTTTAAAGGAAAGGGAAGTAGGAATGTTCAAAGGGTTTCAACCGAATTACTTTCTGTAATATAGTTAGCGTACAGAGCCGCGTATTGATTGGCTCGGCGGCGACTCTCCGCTCGGGCACCGCAGCGACCGCAACTTCCTCTGATTCCCGTGGGTAGCGCTCCCTTAATAGTCGTCCCTAAAATAGCATCGCGAGGAAGCGTAGCAGCGGGATAGCTTGGAATTATTTATCACTGAGAAAAATGGTAAGAGATTTACTTAAAACTCATAAATAACATCTTGGAATTTTTGCACACATTCCACATCTGATTACACTTCCATTTTCCGCACATTGACATTTAAGTGGGCTCGAAGAGTCTCTGTATGGTGACCAAATCGTAAATCAGTTGCACTTATAAATAATGATATATACTTATATGTATGTAGGTATATTTGCAACTACATAGATACAGAAAAAATAATTGTGTTCATCATTCAAATATTTTTCCTAGGCCTTTTGCCCTATTTCCCTCGCTTCAGTATTTGGGTACACTAATCACTACAGTAACATGAAAGCAGGTGAAATTATATTTTTGTAGAGTATTTTTAAGTAAATTCGGATACAAGTTTACATCCAATAATATTTGGAGGTTTATATTTGAACCTCTAAAGTCTGAAAGTCTACAATTCCAGGTCGACTTGAGTTCGTAAGCCAATGTTGAAACTCCAGTGAGTCGAGTTTTGGAGTTTAACGTTTCTAAATATAACTGGATTTCCAATTGTTTTACCGGAACATAAAGTACTAAAAAAATCAAACTCTTAAAATAATACTTTTCTATAGATAAAATAAGGTATTTTTCTCACGACCCGAATACGACGGGCAAATAAACAGACAATCAATATTAGCAAAGATCAAATTCAACATCAATACTTCAGTGTTGCGTAGAATCCAATGGCCCGACGACATTTCTGCCAAATGGTTACAATGTACCACATTACATTATGTTACGTTAATTGGATAATACTGTACACAAGAAATCAATTAAATAATATACCCAATACAAATACAAACAAACCATAAATTTAAACTATCCGTAATACAATACACGGTTAAGCCAGTACCTCTTATCTGTTTGCCTACCGCCTTATATAGACTGCACATACGTATTTATTGACCGATCAATTACTGTTTGCCTTTGTTGCTTAAAGTTTTATAAATTCTATGAATGCGTTTAGATGTTTCACAGGCTCCGGGTGGAACAGAACAGGAGAAATCCTGGAAACATTGATGAAACCATTGATAGAAGATAGAGTTAGAGTCACATGGGTAGTCTTTTTCCCCATTTACCATTTGATGTGCCACTGTTGGGCAGGGGTCTTCTCTCAGAATAAGTAGGTGACGGCGATGGTATGCCACGCTGGCCAAATGCATGTTAGTTAACTTCACAGGCCAAGAGAGCATTATGGTGAATTCTAAAGTATGCAGACAACTTAACAACGTTTTCTTCCATCTATACAATAGGTGATGGGTATGTAATCTTTAAAACACGTATAATTTTCTTAAAATAGAGTACTGAACCAGGATTTGAACCTAGGAATCCCGGAATGGGAAACAAAATTCTAATC
>DWMG01000094.1:0-26208 GCA_018244855.1 Elbella merops
CCCGCACTTGGCCAGCGTGGCAGACTATGGCCTTAACCCTCTCAATATGAGAGGAGACCCGTATTCCAACAGTGGAAGTCTAATGGGTTGAAAAAAAAAACTCATCCAACATTCACAATCGGTCCAAAAATGTTTTATTATCCTTTTGTAAATAAATAAAGAGTTGTAACAAAAAGATTCAGTAATATTTTACTAATTACTTGTGTAGGCATGTACTGCCCGTAAACCAATCCCATTAAGCGTCAAGTACGTCCTTGTAAGACCTTAAATTATAAATGAATTTTCGCACTAAATAAAAAACCTGTTCTAATTACGTATTTTTCACGTAATTTAACGTGAATCTGGGGGCACGGTAGTGCTTCCGCCAAGACGAGTCATGCAAAGCGCTAGAGCAAAACCTACCTTTTCTCGAACTGTTTCGCCGAATTTTTGACCCCTCATAGACTCTGTCCCGATAATGCTAGATTGCCAAAATTTTCACATTACGGTGTCCATAGCGCACTTAGTACCTACACGTGCCAAGCTTCTTTATCATTATACTTTAGATTTTATTAACATCAAAATTATAGGGCACTTCCCGTTGTCCTAGAGAGCTGAAATTTGGCATGTAAGCTAATATTAGTACACAAACAACAAAAACTTCCAAAAATTAACCTAACTTAACCAACCCCTTAATTTAGGGGGTGGAAGTTTGTATGAGACTTCTGCTATTTTTTATGCGCCTTATTATAAATTAGATTATAAAATATACCTCTTAAAGAAATTAAAAGACAATTTACAAAAAGAGATGATATGCCACCGAAAACATTTCCACGTAAAATGTTGCCAAGACGAGTGAGTGTACTCTGTAAAAAAGTTATCAGATCTTATGTAACGCCAAGCTTCTAACTCTTCAAGATCTAACTTCCCATGCCGTAAATCTACAATGAACTAGCTCTACATGCGCTAACTCTACATGCCCTAACTCTACATGCCCTAACTCTACATGCCCTAACTCTACATGCCCTAACTCTACATGTCCTAACTCTACATGTCCTAACTCTACATGCCCTAATTCTACAAGCTCTAACTTCATAAGCTCTACAATTTAGTTAAAATGTGTGACTTGGCCGTTTTAAGTTAGATCTTGATGCGTTGGAAGCTTGCGTTACATAAGATCTGATAACTTTTTTACAGTGCAAGCCTTGTGCACTCGTCTTGGCAACATTTTACGTGAAAATGTTTTTGGTGGGATTTAATTTACGGACGACTTATTCTGTGTACTGTTGGTACCATTTTCCCCTTAAATTTTCCATAATGTATTATACCTATATAACCTTCTACTGAAATAACACAAATAAAAAATTATAGATAGAATTCCTTTCGCGATAACTTAACACTTGCTTGCTATGTACATGTAGTCCTTTGATTTTTCAATTTACTGGTACTGTAATATTGGTATTAGGAATTTCTTAGAATCTATTGAAAATCGGATAATATTTTTTGTAATGTCTAAATACTCCTATGTAACGCACACCTCTCTGACGCACTCAGTGTATGTAATCAAGTAGGTCTCGAGTTATTGCATACCGGTAGTAACATGACTTAAGTCACGCAATGTAGAACAATGTAGACAAAATGGTAATAAGACGAGTTAAGAAATAAATGAATCGATAATACATATTATAATTGTTTATTGTGCTCCAATAATGGTAACGATGGTAACGATGATGATCTAATGGTAACGAGTCAACGTACGTAGAGGGAGGAACAAGTTTTCTCTACATTACCAGTAATATTTATGAATGTAAAACATGTTTAATTATTAAACGTAATTTCACGCCTGTAATCTCCGAAGAGGTAGGCAGAGGAATGCAGAACACTCCCACGTTTCACCGGTTACGTCTACGTCCCACTATGGAGTAGGTGGTGAGCCTATTGCCATGCTCCGAACCACTACTAGAAAATCTAAATTAGAAAATGTTATAGTATTCGACCAGGGAATCGAACCCGGACCTCCCGATCGGCAGTCGCACTTGCAACCAACACGTCCGACGAGGCAATCAATAAAAGTCAATTTAATTATTAATAGTTAATAACATTATTGACCATTGTTTTTAACATTTCTATTGCCGACCTTCCGTGATCTTACATTTAGTATATTTTAAACAGGAATTCTATTAACACAAAGTCGATTAACAAGTTATCTATCTATACCTATATAATGTAATTGTATGAGAATATCTTATATTCAAAATACCAAAGGGCAAGGTAAAGCGATACTTTGACTGTTTTCAGTTGAGGAAGGTCAGATATATAAGCGAAACGGATATTTTAATGCGAAACGAATTACAAATGTTGTGTGCATTTGAGTTTGGATATTTTATTAAGGTACAAACCTACCTTTTGGGTTTCAATTTTTCGGCGAACCAATTATGGCCACCCACTTATTTCATTATCATGTCTGAGAAGTTCCACAGCACTTAACGCTGTTCTAAAACGTTGAATGTATTCGATATTTGAATTTTTTTCCTAATTCATCCCGATTACTATCGATCAATCGTCGCCAGTGATTCAGGTAACTTATAACTACAAGTGAATTTAGTTTTTTCCCAGCAACGGTAACAATTTTAAGTAACTAAATAGAATTCGTAGGTAATACTAATCATTTTTCTATGTTGAAATGGTTTAATGGACTAATCTTAAATACATTGACTTGACTCTATTTTCTAGTTCAAAATTAGTTTCGTAAGTTTATACTTCGTAAATGATTCCCTCAGATCTCTTTGTGTCGCTTTGAGAATTTTATATTTCTAACTGCTAATAGATTGGACAATAAAGATCTAATGTTGTTCTTTCGAATGCAGTCTTAACTTAATATTAAATTTTCTTTTAGATATTTTCAATGGGTGACTGCCTTGTCAGTCGACGGATTGCAAGCGCGACTGTTTCTCGAGAGGTCCTGGGATCGGTCATCTATCTAGGTTTGTTCCTGGTGAATAGCGACAGGCTCAACCCCTTTGTCTTAGTGGGACGTACATATAACGTAATTTGTAAGACATGGAAGTGTTATACGATACCTTGCCCAGCCACTTTGTAGAAATATAGGCGTGATGATATTTTATTCAGCTGATCAGTTGCAAAAGGATAGCAGATGGGTAGGAACAGTAATTTTCTCACTTATGGTGTTACTATGAATCACAAGATCTACTTAGGAACTTGTAATGATGATAATCATATCGGTTTAGTATGCCTAATGTTTTTCCGATGGTGTAACTATACTTTTTAAGGCTCGTGGCGAATTCATTGGATAGGGGCCTCACTGGGAAATGTTGGTTAGCTCAAGCAACGTTATAGTTTTGTTAATAAATCACCACATGACGTGATTAAGTCAGTACATTAATATATATAAATATAAAACTATTAAATTCTATAAAAATAATTGTTAAGATTCTGCTGTTCTAAATGCTCTCTGAGCGAATGTCCCTCTACCTGACCTTTGTCCCCCTGTCGCGCCTATTATTACGGCATTGGTATCTCACCTAAATATGAAACCACTAGCATCGTCTCATCTAACTGCATAGATTTTCATTGTTATATCAAAGGTTAATGTTCCGATAAATAAAAAAAAACGTATATTTACTGTTTTACGTAAAATAGTAGATCTTTACGTTCCATCATGTTGTCAATGTTGCGTCAAATTATATAAACAACAGCACGTCAGGTGTAACACTTCGCGCGTATCACTTTGTTAGATATCAAATATCATCGATCAGAAATTTACAGTAGGTAGGTACATATATGTCACAATTAACAATAGCAGTTAAATTTCGTTACTAGGGCGCCTCAATCGCATCAGCGACAGAGGCCTTCTTATATAAAAAAATCTAATTCTATACCACAATTAGGTAAGGGTGAGACCTGAACAAGAGAGTGGTCCTGGAAAGCGGACTTTAGTGATTAGTCTTTAGTGCTGCTCGCGATATCTATCTAGAATACAAATTCTAGGTAGTACACTTGAAGTCTATTCATGCATTTATTTGTATAAATAGGCTACTGTAATGTATTAATACCGTTTATTTTAGGTCGCTGAACTATGTTATAGGCATAGGTTTTTTATAGGTAATTATTTAATGGGCGTTCAACACTTAAAATAACTAAAAATCTTATTATTCTCCGTAGCATTTGTTTTGTTATTGGCACAATAATTATTATTACTAGATACTATTGTACTGTCACGCTTGGGACTCTTACGAGTAGACAGAGAACACCAAGTACTAAATATCTCAATCCATTCACATCTGACGTGTTTCTTCTTCAATCAATCTGACATAATTACATTAACTGTGTTTCTAATGTTGGGGCAACCCTGTCTGACATTGCAAGATGGCGTCGTAACTATAATGATAAGAGTCTAAACAATGGCGTTTCGACACCGGTACTGGTTGTCCAAAAACGTTCCCTTCGAAAACTTTTGCCTTTTTAAAATGTATGGTTTTAACATTGTTTTCTTTCAGTTTTCAAAAGTAGGCACTTAATTTTGTTAGAAAAGATGCATCCAGAACCAGTAATTATTTAATCAAGCAAATATTTCAGATATAAACCTCCTGGAAAATTCACATTGCCACCATTTTCAGTTGACGCTGTAGCCTTTGGGGTGACAGATGCTTATTTTTGAGTTTGCCAATATGCCAATTGACAATAAGCCAAATGAAAATGTTTAGCTCATGCAACCAACTACGGGAATGCAGGTTGAGCTAATCACACATCTATTTTTTGATCGTTAGATACTTATTTACATTAGATATGAACATACAAATATGAGAAATGCAAAAGGTGATTGTGACATTTCTAAATATTTTAGTCCACATCGATTGAAGAGTACCTAAGTACTATAAAATCAGGATTGGGTTTGTTGAATAATGCCTTCAAAAATTTTGCTTCTATATTTTAACTGTTACTTGTACGATAATTATAATTAATTTGCGTACCGGCCGTGTAAGTCGTGACGTTAGGTATCGCTTACTAGGAAAGTTTCAATTATAATTTTAGTACTGAAAACTTAACTTGTACGTTCATATTCGTCCAAAAATTAGCATTACACCAATAGTAATAAAATGAAAATAATTCTTGAAATATTTACGTCCGTAAAGTAATTTTTGTCACGGCTGCAATTATCTCGAAGCATAATATTAGTTGAATGTTATTTTGCGCTTACTGGGACGTTATGTTAACGCGTGCCTGGGGAGGAGTGCATGGTGTGAACAATTAATCCCGGGGCCGGTCTGGGATAGAGCCGCTCCCGGCGACAATCACGAGCAACGGCGCCCCGGGGACCGCGAACAAGTTAAATCTTTGCCAACTTCGCGCATCGCCGCACTACCGAAACTTAAATGGAATCGTACCTATTTAGCTCCTCTTTATTTAGCAACATTTAAGCTATTATTTTTCGTTGGAATTTCGTGAAAAGGATAACGAGATTTCTTTTGTTGATTAGTTTCAATTTATTAACTGTTACTAATACATAAGCCAAAAATCTATGTTACGCGAGTATTAGGTACCTATATAGTCGATTGATAGTCCCAACAAGTAGATATTGAACTAGCTTTAATCACCAATATTAACTTATGTAACAATAAACGACAATTTTAGAGCCTTTAGTCAAATTATCAATAGTATATTCACAGTCGATAAATCAAGTTGAACATAATACATCATGTTATATCAATACAATACCATGTTTGCCCGTCTATTTGCACTGTGTTGTATCCACACTGTACCTACCTAGCCGGCTCTTTGTGTACAAAACCTTTCTGTCTCTGTTTATCTTACGCGCTGTTTGCACAAAACCGGGAATGTTCATAGGAAATAATTCTCCATTTGTCCTCGTTCATTCACCAATCCCCGTAGTATACAGCAAGCTCAGTGGGATACCTCCAGATGTATATATCTATTACTGACTAAAATTAGTTTCGCCTTTAATTGAGGACTTTTCGTTCGTTTCCAAATTGTAAACAATAAGTAGCTCTAATGATAAATGGTCGGAGAGAGTTGAAAAAGTCTATTATTTCGCGGTCAAGACGCTCTGGGGCGTCTGAGAGAGTTCTAAAAAATCAGTAGCTGTCAGTGGGAACCGATTATTGTTAAATATTGTCTATGGTCGGAACTAAATGCTTTTTTTCTTATTTTTTTTTTAAATCCTACAATTGTTGTACTGTTGTTGTTGACAGGATGATTAAATAAAAGACTGCCAACCGCAGATCATCATAGATATGTTTTGTGGTGCGGTATATCGATTCATGCGGAACCAGTCATTATTTGCCCTGTGCATGCAATAGATATGTACGCTAACAAAATATTGAGTTTATACATTACGTTACATGATAACAGATCGTAAACAACGTGTCATAATCAAGTTTTCATTATAAGAAGAACAATTACATAGCTTTAACTTATTTAAAACTACCACGCATTATCTGTAGAAGCATCATACGGATGAAATTATAATAAGTATACGGTTGTTTGTAACACTTCCACGCCTGAACCGATGGGTGATTTTAGTCAAATTTAACATAAAGTTAGTTTAATTTGCGGAAAGATAATATAAACTACTTTTTTTATAATTCAGCTAGCACAATAAAAACACTATTTTTATGATGTTTTTAGTCAAACTATTCGCTCGCAATGTCTCGTAAAATGTAAGAAATTATAAATCAAATTATTATAATCACGGAAACATTATTTTACTTTAGCCCGATGAAGATTTATTTAAAATTTTCTTACATTACTGTAATCTGTATTTTCTTTTACATTAAGAATACGTGTTTAAGACAAAAGATGATGATGTGTGACGTATCCTACAATACTTGTACTTGTTGACGTTCCTTTGGGTCGAAGGTACAATTAGGTTCATTGTTATTTAGTAAATACGTGATTTGTGTAGGCGTTAACGACGGGGCTCGTGGCGCCGGCGACGTTGGATACAACCCTAAATAGACGTAAAGCAGCACATAAAGCGAGCGCGCCGCCGCTTTACGACCCGCCCTCCGACCGAGCCCTTCCAGCGACCCGACCGCCTCCCGGGGGAGACTTACGGGATAAATTTACTGCATCCTCTCGCTTATCATCCACTTACAGATTTATTAAATCACTCCACAAAGCGATCCTCACAATCTCATCTCAACACTACAAAGCGTCAAAATCGAATCAGTTTCACTTGAAAATATATATGACAATGTTCGTCTCGGTAACGTTTTATCGGCTCTATCTGATAGCGGCCGCGCCCTCGTCCATCAAAAACGAATTACAAGCGCTTACAAGAAGGTAACCGGGCGATATGACATACGTTGAATCAACAGTGTCAAAGGCGCCGCTATCGCGAGCTTGCCGCGATTATCGCGCATTACTGAAAGCGGGATTTCGGGAGGCCGACAAAGCTGTCAGCGCGACCGATAACTGGTCGATTAATTGTTTTTCTGTAGGAAATCGCGTTGTATGCGATGTTTGAAAAGCGATTGCCTGTTCGATATAAAATACACGTGTTATAGAGATATGTGTATCGAAAACAAATTACTGTGTTCATTAATTTCCAATTACATGTTTCATAACAAATGTAGTGACATAAGTGTCCTTATCTACTACGTTGAACATCAAATTGACAAAAATCGTACATTCATAACATATTATCAGATTCAAAAAATACATTGTGTTCGGTTCAACTTGAGTTTTATTACCGCTACTGTTTTGTGTTTTACTAGAAATGTGTTACCGAAAATAACAATATCAGTCTCATGAAATGGAGCCTCAACATTACAAGAGGCCCCAAGGCCTTCGCCCTTATGCTTTATTAAATACCAGAATCTAAGTGCGAATAAATCTTTAGTCAGTATATGATTACGTCAATATATTATTTTTCATGATTATAAATGTACCTGCTGCGCTTTTTCTGGATGGCCCGACTAGTTTCGGAGTTAGTTTAGTTCAGAGACTGTCTCCGCCGCGATCTTGCTGCAAACGCCGGGAGCTTATGAAGAAGGACCTCGTACAGGTCTGAAATTAGTCGGGCCATCTCGAAAACAAGCACGTGAGTTAAGCCGGTACATTTATAATCATGTGTATAAATACTCACGAAACATTTAATACATAGTAAAATATTATTTTACATTGATAGATAAGTACTGCAGCTTTTCTTTAAATATAATCAATTCCGAAAACCACAAAATTCTTGCGGACATTAAGAATTAACGGACAATATTTCTTTATTTTATTCGTAAGTGATCTGTCTGTGAAACTACAAGCAATAACATCTTATCGATACGAAATAAGATATTAACGAGTTTCGAGTGAAACAATTGCATTAAAGACCTGTCGTAAATCACAAAGCGTTATAATCCAAAGATGAAATGAGACTTAAAAATAGATTAGATACAATGCCACTTTAGTATTGAAGTTGTAACGCGAAACAAAAAACTGAATCAAATAGTATGTTAAGTAGGTACATACATATAATATCGTTCGACAGAATTTTTTTAGTAGGGTATGTCATCGGACTTAGACAAGGAGCAGATATAGATAATATGAACCGCTTTGACCATTTCACGATTTGATGAGATCAGGTAAGGACATAATTTGGTGCCTAAATAATCATAATATTATGTTTTTTTAGTAATTAATATACAAACTATTGACTTAGTTTGTTACTTTAGCCCTTAGTGCAAAAAAAAACTTAACATTAAAATGTATACGCGTAGATAAGTAAATACCTGTGTACATAACGTCACTATCGATGTTCAATGCTTGTTTTTAAAGAATTTATCAATAGTTATATATGTACGTAGAAAATTTTATCCCTTATCTCGATTGAATTTTATCTAAAAACAAAGTTAACCATGAATGTTGTAACGAGTTACTTATTAATGATAATCACGCTCAATAAATTCGTAATTGGCACATTACACTGTGTTGGTGAAGTTCAAAGTGACGTTGCGCTGGCATTGTTGTGATGCATCCAGCGAGGCTGGTTTATCTGGCAGTGTATTTGTCCATGATAACGCTAACTAAAAGTCCTACCCGCCCTCGGCCGCCGCGCCCGCCCGCGCTGTTTACTCGTCACAAACAATTTTTTTTCTTCCCCAAAACCTACCACGATAACACTCATGCTTAGTGATGCCTAGCTATTTAGTTAATAAATTATCATATGTAGCTTGTGGGTAACTTATGACGTCGTGTGACGTAGGAAATATATTGGCTTTTTCGAATCATTTCTCACGTGTTGTAAGAAAATGTTTCCATTTTCGTAAGGAGCGACACCACACCGATTAAAACAGTTTCATTTTGTCACTATGATGAAATAGACTCTTGGTGAGATCTTTTGTACACGCATGGATGCAGCAAGTAGGTACATCCAATTGAAGATGCCATGCTTAAGGTTTCCAGTATTGTCAATTAGGAACATCAGCATCTCACGCAATGTAGGATGTCTTTATGGAAACATATACATAAGTACCTATAGTACAGATTTGGTCACCAACTTGACTCCGATCCAGTGTTAAGCATATTGAAAAATTAACTTGTTATTAATAATGCGTAGCGTAAATATTTTGCCGATAATGTATATCGTTCTTCGAAATTGGATTCAGCGTAACTATACACTCTTGATAAACTATTTTTTAAAACCCTCTAGGGAAGTTTCTAGAAATTAATAGAAGATACATGAATCCTTTCGGCAGAAGTAACAAGAACAATTACAATAAGATATTCTTCTAGTTGTCTATATATAAAGTAACGTCACGATGCAAGAGTACTGCTTGTCCTAACAATTAACAGCTCCTATCAAACACTGCAACGTCCATAGATAGAGAGCGCATTTGTTTGCTTGACTCGTTCTGTTTTGTTTGCTCTTTTAACAGGAAATTTATTTAAGCTATAATTTTCTGTCATTCTAGCGATCCGAAGAGTTTATCCACTTGCATATACGCGTATGTCATGACGATTTTCGAAGTTTTGAAGGGTAGTTGAAAATTATTAACGCGTAGTCATGATTATAAATGTAACGGCTTAACTCACGTACATTTTTCGGGATGGCATAACTAGTTTCGGACCTGTAGGAGGTCCTTCCTCATGAGCTCTCACTGTTTGCAGCGAGGTCGCGGCGGAGACACACAAACACACCTAGTCTTTAATACAAAAAAAATGTAATAGTGTTAAATGCGAAAAAAATATAAATATATATTAAATACGTAAAAGAGAAACATCGTTGAAAGGCGTTGCGTAACTTTATTTAATTCTACACTGATTCTCTCGCATGTGACAAACATAATTTATGAAGTTCTTAATACCGAGATAACGAATATTTACACACTCAGAGTAAACAGGCAGACACCTCAACTCTGTCTTAGTGTTATGTACACAGATCTACGTATCTCGGTAATTTGAGTCGTTGAGAAATCTACAACACAGATAAAATATGTAAATAAAATTTACCATTTTCGGCATAGCGAAGAAAATCCCATGAATTTCCCAGTTTTGAAGTATATTGTGTACTTACAGCTATAAGTAAGGATACAGAATAGATTAAGAATACTTAAGTTCACGTCGACGCATCTCGTATTAATTCACATCTCTTTAAATACATTTTGATGACGATCTCGTGAAGCTATCAAAGTCGATTGCGAACTTATTGAACGTAACGGCCAGATACATAAAGGTGTTAGTACCCTGGACCTCATTTCGAATATGTTAAAAGGTTAACAATACATATATCATAATTTAAAAAATGTGACGTAAAAACACGAGGCCTTCCTCGAATAACATATTCGTAAATGTAGATATATAATTTAGCATTATTTGTTTTCATCAATTATTTTATATTATCACTGTTTTAATAAAGGATTCATATATTACTAAAATGTTGAAATTTTAGTTCGTTATGAGCCTGCATCAAATTGCCAAATTCCATAGTAATATTCTTAAATAGGGAATGATCTTTGAACACGGATTCAAATTGAAAATTATTCGGTACTTTTCATATTGGATAGATTATATTATTGCTATAATTACTAAATTTTATCACTGAACTTATTGTAGATCTGATTAGAGATTAAGAAGTCGGTCCTATTATATTTACATAAAACAAATACTGTACGCGGCGTATAAGTTCTCTATCAAAATTAAGTTTATGAAACTTTGATGTGATATTTTAATTATGATTTAAAATTCTAATTTAAGTCGTACTTAAATAATTCGTAAAATCACAACTATAATCCCTGAAGGGGTACGCAAAGTAGTATAGTACACTGCCAGGTTTCACCAGTTACGTTTACGTCCAATGGAATAGGTGGTGAGCCTCTTGCCATACACCGGGCACAAATCCATGCTCAGAGTCCTCATTACAAATTTTGACTAGAGAGAAATTTAAAGTTAGAAAAAAACCATACTGACTGGCTCGGGATTCGGACCTAGGATCTCTCGGCCAGCAGTCGCACTTGCAACCAACCACTCTACAAATGTCACAGTCCAGTTGTATTCCATTTACCAATATTATATATACCTTATTAACTATAGGTATATTTCTTATAAGCTATATATATAGTTCGATTAATATTGCAATAAAAGAAACCGAAAAAAAACTGTAACGATCACCATGAGCTAATGGGTACCGGTACATAAATGGGTAACTGTGGTAATAATTATTGTAATACTCGTGATATAAAATGTCGTATATAATAACTAAAGTTACGAAATTTGCTAATAATACGATTATATCTATATACACATAACACAAATACTACAATATATTGGCAATAGGCTCACCACCTATTCCATGGGACGTAAACGTAAGTGGTGAAACGTGGTAGTGTAGGTACCTACTACTTCCTTTAAGCATACCCCTTCGGGGATTACAGGCGTGATGTTACTACAATATGTTCAACGGAAGTTTTTGTTTAAATTTTATTTTCATAATAACCTAACGATCATTGATTAATACCACGAATCTATTCTTGTTTGTTGGTTAAATAATTTTGGCGCCTGACATGTTATTGGTAAATAAAATGCTAGGCTCCAATTTATGTTGATATTGATAACCTAGTTACATGTAGATTACTTTATTAAGCCATAATATGATTTAACTATTTAGCGTTTTAATAGCTAAAGTTATTAAAATATATTTAAAGCCCGTCCAGGTATTGCGTGTGGTCCATGTTTGTTCCCGCGCTAAGCCCGACTGCGCGGCGTGTCTGTTGTACTCGCCGCCTGGATTTCCCTTATCGAACCCTCGGGATTTAACTCCTCCCCTACTAATGGAGTTAGTGTGACTATCTACAGCTTGATACGAGATCGCAATAGAAATAAATAAAATAGTGTGTTCATCTTCAAAAAACGGCATATAGATAGAAAATGTGTTTAATGAACAGATAAACCTACGTAGTTGAATGACTTTTGGATCACTTAAATGACGTACCTAAATGTTAATTGAAACTATTACAATGTCATTAGAATGTATCTATGAGGCAATGCTATTGACGCCTGTGTGGTGACCGCTAATAAATCTAAAGAGTATCCTTAAAACTATTTGGAAAAATCGAACTAAACGTTCACGATACCTAAAGTTCAAATACCTACATGTCATATACATTTTTAAACGAAAAAAAATTCTGGGGTTTTGAGATATAGCTCAAGAATTCTAAAATGTATCAAAACTGTAACACGTTTATTGAAAGTCCCGAACAAACATGCTTACACTGGTAAATTTGTGTGCCAACGTCCCAAACCATAGGCTAAATGTGATGTGACGTACCGTCGTCCCGACTGTTTCATATTATATTTATTATAAGCGAACCGGTGATTGATACTAATTTAATGTAGAGAACATCTGGGTTGTCGCAGGTAAAACGCGGACAAAGGACAAGTACCGCGTGGTGTACACCGACCACCAGCGGTTGGAGCTGGAGAAGGAGTTCCATTACAGCCGGTACATCACCATCCGACGCAAGGCCGAACTCGCCGCCAGCCTTGGACTCTCTGAGAGACAGGTAAGAACAACTTGTCTTGTATTAAAAAGTCCTCTGCCGAGACTTATGAGAGTTGAAACAGATATTATTGTAAAACGGGCGAATCCTGTTATGTGATGTTCAGATCTGGTTTTATATGACCAGAACATAATTGATTCTATAGCTCTTTAGGTATATTTCGAGACTTTTTTATAAAGGAGAATAGCAAACATTATCAAGCACTAATGGATTGTACCATTATAGTTAGCTACTGAGAAAGTTGTGAAATTAGCGCAAACAACGATGACGACCGACAGAATTATCTACGTATATATCTCTATAAAATTTAACTTTCACAATATTTTTTTTCCAATTGATAAAAAATACTTTTACTCATTAAATGTATCTAATATTAATATTTTTCTCATTCAAAATGTGGTTACATAACCGAATATTGCAGAGTATATGTATTTCAAGACAGAGTATCCATATTATGGTTAATTTAGTTATTAAGTAACATTTTCTCGCACTATAATACTTCGAAATTATTCTCAGCGTAATATAAAAAATGGATATTGTTACAGGTTAAAATATGGTTTCAAAACAGACGCGCAAAGGAGCGAAAGCAGGTGAAGAAACGCGAGGAAGTCGTAATGAAGGAGAAGGGAGACCACGCGTCACTGCAGCACGCGCAGCTCCACCACGCCACCATGCTGCACCACCAGCAAATGATGAACGGCATGATGCACCATCATCATTATCACCAAGGGGTGCTGCAAGGCGTGCCGGAGCCGCTCGTGCCTGGCGTGCCTCCGGTGCCTCTCCTGTGACAACAAACCCAGGATTACTGTGCTCACAGTGACATCTACGGCCAGTGACTATAACCAGTGAATGAAACTAAACTGTCGTGGACTACTACCCGGACCCGCCCGCGCGGGAAGCTTTACGGGGGTACGCAATTAAATTCCTTTCCTTGATCTTGGATTTGTGATAAATTGAGTGCAATATTCTCATGGGAATATTATTGAAAACGTGTCGACGCTACCTGTATTGTAAGGAATACTCGTGGGTACATGTCATAAATTATTCGTCGTTAAGTCATCTAGAGAAGAGCACTCTAATGTCTTGGCTGGTTTCGTTGTTGATGTGCTTTTAGTAATTACATACTCCAGTTATAGTATATTGCGACCCGTTTTACTCGTAACGAAACCAGTCTCGAGGTGAGAGTGAGTGATATTTCTTCGTTGCCTTTAAGCTATCACCTCAGTGGTATCTACCTACTAAGTAATCCCACACTGCGACTGTCTTGGCTTTATATTGCCAGGTATGTATTAGGGTTACTCTAATTTAATGCAATTTTGTCTTTGTAAATATAGATAACTATATTTTTTATATAATTATAATACTTAAGTATTATTGAAATTGACGGTTTTATGCAGTTAATGCTTATTTTTCTATGTTGCCGCTGCCGCCTATAGTATCAAATTTATTTTTTGTTTTTGTTAATTTTCAACGATCAAATAAATGTACATTGCTTGCATATTTTAAAATTCATAGCGAATCTCATAAAGATCCCAATAAAACCATTAGCTTATAAATTGAGCATAAAAATTTACGACAATTTTTATTTCATCGGTAGCATTGAAAAATAAGTAAATATTGTAATATGTTGAATGAGATTATCCCTAGCTGTATGTGTATCGGTTCTGTAAATAATAGCTTAATTGTTAGATGTAATTTTATCTCAGTTTCAATAACAAATAACACAGTAAAATAATCACTCAAGTTCACAAATAATAATTATTATCTATAAATTAATGTAATCGATATAGTAAGGAACAGACTGCGGAATATTAATCGAGTGAGGACTTTGAAATTACTTGGATAGCATTCGATTTTAAGTTGTTAAAAATTTTTTTTTTTACAATATGTATTTTATTTATTGAACTGAAATTCAGACGATATGGATGATTGTTTATCGTTTTGTTTTGTGATATCATAATTTATATGATACGTGGTGCTAAGAGTTATTGTCTCGATTCATTCTACCCATTTCTTTTACTTATAAGTAAATCCCTTGTAATTTCTTAAGAATGAATAAGGTCGACTGTATGAATTGCGCTTGTTGTGTTTAATATGTTGTGTTGATGTTTGAAATTTGTCTGTAAACACCCCGAGTTGTTAGTAAGTATGCGGCACTATCACGAAACACAATTTGGTAAACTAAATAAATCAATGTTAATCTTCCCGACTCTTTAATTTCTCTCCATAACGTACTTACGTTCCTATAAAAGACATCATAATAAGTTTTCGATGAAATGTACCTACCTACTTATCGATTGAATCTAACATTATTTAAACTCGTAAAATCACTTCGAGACCTGATCACTAAAGAGATCATAAAAACAAGTTTTAGAACGCAAATAATTAAAATGCCAGTGTTGTATATTTTATAGAAAAGTAAGTTATTCTGTAAAGATTTTGTGACATGCAAAATTACTTAACAATATCCATTATATATGTTAAGGTATGATAAACTTTGTACCGACACACGCAGCTATATAATTCGATACTGTGTCCGCCATTTTGTCGAAATGTGACGTTTCCACCTAGTCTGCTTGTCAAGATGTACATAATCGGTAGTAACACATAATGCTGCATTTAAGTTATATCTCCTATATCGGAACGTAATAATTAATAACTTTAACAGTACAAAACAATGGGTAGGTACTTACTTTAACAGTTTGGTTACAAAATCTTATTTCGTCATAGGTATAGATATTCAAATTTAAAAAATTCTGTCAATAATGTCTTGAAAATAGTTGCAGCCATTACTTCTATAGTAAATATGTAAAATATTTAATTTTATATTAAAAATAATAATAACATGAGTTTTCCGTATTGCTATCATTTCTAGACATGCCTGTATTCAAGAAAGGCGCAAAGTGAGCTTTCTTTCTAGACCATCACGGCATTGGCCACTCCCTGTGTTACAGTTTTTTGTAGGCAATGTTCACATTTTATTATGACGTGGCCCATCTGCTAGTTTGAATATAAAAAAGCGAATGGAGAAGAAACCTCTTTAATAGTAGGTAGGTACATACATCCTTATATATGCTTCTATATGTAACACGAATTACCTAACCAACTTTCCATTTTTCCAAGTAATTTTCTACACATGTAATATTTCTCAGGCAAACAATTATAAGCCAGATACATTTCTTGACGTTGCTTGATTACAACTAGATTAGTTACTTATTTTAAAATAGATTTGACAGCCTTGTTGGTCAAGTGGTTGCAAGTGCGACTCTTGAGCGAGAGATCGTGAGTATGATTCTCGGATATATTATTATTGAATTATTCTAACCTGAAATTCCTAGCAATAACTCAGAGTTTGGATTTGTGCTTGGTACATATCGATGGGCTCACCCCCTATTTCATGGTACGGTGTAAAAGTGTCAAAAATCAGGCAATTTACTACACTTCTCTGTCTACTTCTTTGAACGGATATAGGCGTGATATGACGTGCTACAAATAGATTAGTACATCGACGTAATGAAGGTACAGGTATGTAACATATTGTGTTACAGTTTAATGCCACGTCACAAACCAAACATCAGTGAGTAATGTTATATTCATCGGCACAACTCACCCACCAGCAGGAAATACCTTACGTTCTCAATAGGAAGCAGTAGTAGGAGGCAAGGTGCGAGAAGGAATGCCGCTAACTGTCGAGTAAACGAATGCTTATTGAAGGCATTTCGAGCTGTAGGTATCAAAGGCGCCGCCGCTTTTTCAGACTCGCCGCCCGGCCGACATGATCGATTCCGACTGATGCAGTGACTACTATTTTTGTGTATCGCGGATTAGGAATAAGAAACTATGGACAAAATACCTTATGAATATATTTAACATTTTACCTTATAACAGTCATGCTTTAGGTTCCTGTGATTATAAACAAAAATGTGTCATATAGGCCTCCCAGTTACGTAAGATAGGTTAACATTTTCTCAGAGCAAATGTCGCGTAAGATATTCAGTATTGCATGGTTTAAATTGGGCACTTACATGTTCTTATATAAATAACAATATCTACCTTTTATTAAGTATAAATAAAAACGACACAGCTCTATTGTAGAAATGTGCTTAAACCACTTATAATTCTAAGGTCTCCGTACATACATATACCTACTTGTATGCCAGTGGAAGCCTTTTTTAAGTAACTCCCATATCGTGCTAACCTGATTAATATATTTGTAAAGGCAGTAGGAAAGAATGTTTATAGGCATTGAGTCTGCCCATTGAATGAAACAAGAAAGGCACTCCAAGTTACAAATGCCTTTAAATTATACATAGGTACCACACGTATGCAAAATGGCCGTCGACGGCTTTTAATGTACCTAATCTTGCGACGTAGTTTCACAGGTCACCTTTATCCGACAACGTATACTTACGTAATCACTCTTTACTGCTTCATCTCTTTAGACATTCTATCCAGGATAGCGACTGTTGTTGTGAAGTTCTTATGCAAACGTACGATAGTTACAACTGTAAACAATTAACTAGAAATACTAAAATGGTAGGTAGAAATAGATCTGACAACTTTGATAGGTTTTGTTGCGTAACTATTACCCGACCAAATTATGTTATAACAATATTATTATACCTACCAATTAATATTTTTCCTTTTATGATACCATAGTAACTGGTTACAATTGCGAATGAAAATTCAACTTTACCCCTGTTTTGCTTGAATTTACCTGATTGTGGGGAAAGTTTCCTTAACTACAACATACCTGTAACACTACAAGAAGAGTTAAAAACAATATATTTAGCTGAACAAAGGTACTATAACGATGTTACATCATGCTGTATTTTTATGTGCCCGAGTTGGATATACTTATAGAGCAACCTCTAAACGTATATTATGAATGGGTAATAGTTTCCAAAATATATTTATTAACGATTATATATACAGTTTTAATATATATAATCACTCTTATTTTCAGTACTTAAAAGTGAATAACTGATCCTGTTTTGTGGATCATCAAATGTGAACATTTCACTATTATAATCTTATTGTAATGTGGTTTGTCTTAAAAATGCACCAGGAAAATCCAGTTTATTTTAACATAAACTACTCGCGACGGTAAACAGAATCGCTTGGCGGTAGATCTTGTTGCATTCGGTAAAACTAGTTTGCAATTATAAACGGTACTATATTTTGTGAGCTTGCCAAAATCATATGGAAATATTATTGTCACGAAGTGGAGTGGACGATACCGAGAGGATTTTGCGTAGGATTATTATACTTGGACCTCAAATAATTTCATCCTTGAAAGTCCTGAACAGCTTTCACATGTTCAATAGCTTGTGGGATGAAACCAGTAAATATTTAGCTCCGGAAGCCCTAGAAGCCATTTCAGCTGGGATTGACCCTGTCTTTGGAACGGATCGTTACGATTCCAATAATACCCACATCAAATGAATTCTTTTTAATTACTCATTTTAGGGCTATCTGTCTATGGCAGTCGTTCATACGCCGCGGCGGTTAATGCGCCGCTAGGATACGAGTCTACGGGCCTCGAGGGTTCCTTCTTTACCCGGGCAGTCTCGGGGGGTCGACTGCCCCCCGGTGATCTCTACCCGTCGTTGGACGGTGTATGGTACGCGGTCGTCACTCACCGACCTCATTTTAGGGCGAACGTCGTGTTACGAAAAGATAAAGACTGAAGTTACCCTAATTAATTACCTAGTATTTTGTTGTCTCTTCTAAACTAGTTCCTTGTTAGCTTCAGGTAACGAATTATATTTAATAAAAAATACCTTTATTCTTCTCTTTTTATATTTCGTGTGTCGTCAACATTATTTAACTATAACTCCCGTTCTAATCGCCTTTATTAGAACGAAATCGCTTCTAAGCCACCGACTTCGTTATATACGAAAATATTGTTAATATTTTATAGCGTACAATAGAAGCATTAATATTACAATCAAGCCACTGGCCGTTTTGACATTTAAAAAATATATATTTTTAATATTTATCTCTCTAATTGTAATTTCAAATGCAAAATGGCAAATTGGACCGCGGCAATTTTGCGGACCAAACGGTCTTCCGGTCTTACAATTAGTCAAGCCATCCAACTCAAAGATTGCTCATGAAATGCATTGTAACTGCAATTCTTAGGTAACATAGTATCTACACCAATTTGGTTTCTCTTTGTAAGTATTTCTATTAGACTCTATTAACCTGTTTCGCACGCATCTATTTCATGTTTATCAAACTTTCCAGAATAACATTCTAGAAATTACTTTTTCATGCAGGTATTTAATATATTTTTTTGTGTAGGTATTGTATATTATCTGCTATATTTCATGGAGGCACCCTATAAATTCATTGAACTTGTATCTCAGATGTAAACGGAATGAGTAAAAATGTAAATCGAAGTTTCGATCGAATCGAAAAAACCTTATCGCCTACTTTAATATATGAAGGTATATAAATTATAATACTCATATTTAACTATACCTACAGGTTATAAAACACGAAAGTCAATGTTAATCATTAATAGAAAACAAAATCAAGGATCTGTGAAGCTAAGTCGTACCGTAAACAAAGTGCGTCGGTGAGGAAGACGCGACCACCGGCGCGTTTCCTAATGATCACACGGCGGCGCGGCCTCCGCAAACAACCACCAACTGTTTACTCTGCCTGGCTGTTTACTCTTTGACAGCAGTCTTACAGGTCGTTAACACGTCACGCCTAACTGTTGGACAATGTCAATACCAGGATACACTACATACCCTTTAATTAAATCAGGCCTGAAAAAGGACTTCGCAAACACTGCTACGCAAACGAATGACAATGAATGCACCGGATATTTGTGGAGTGATGCCTCCGTGTATGTTCGTTGATTCGTATGGGGATGTCTACGTACCTACACGCTCATTTATAACAATATCTAAGGTATTATATCGTAGAGGTGTATCTACACAGAAATCTATTTTAAAGTTCATGGTAAACTTTGAGCATAAATAATAATTACTGTTATATTATATTTTAGACTTTTGACTGCTTCGTTGGTGGAGTGGTTGCAAGCGCGACTGCCGATCAGGAGGTTCTGGGTTCAAATCCCGGCTCGGAATATGGATGTGTGCCCGGTGTATGGCAATGGGGTCACCACCTATTCCATTGTGGCACTTAAACGTAACTGGTGACACGTGGGGGTGTACTACACTCCTCTGTCTACCCCTTCGGGGATTGCAGGCGTGGTGTTACGTCTTTTCATGTTTATATTTTAGATATAAAGTCTGCTGGAGTTTAAAAATATATATAATATTTGATACTAAAGATTTGAAAGTAACTTGACATAAATAATCCATATAATTTAATTTATTAAATAATTTTTTTAAGCTTTATTGTTAGCCAAAATCTAGGTAACAAAGGGCAGTCTTATTTTATATGTACGGACATGAAATAAGTATTAAATATGTAGAAAAATACAGACAGGGCAGTTACTTATTTATTCTGTACTAACGGACACCTACCCGCGGCTTCTTCTGCAGATATTTATGATATTAACAATATATTTTATGTACACGGAAGAAAATATAAAAAATATTAAAGACAAATATATAAGTAAAACTAAAAAAAATATCGGAATCTATTCAGAACTTATTGCGTGATGTGCGCAACACGACAGTTCTCTATCATTTTTTTATTTACATAATTATGTACGTAGATTGTACCATCTATCTTCTCTATACATGTAATAAAACTGAAACGGATCGTTCTTTGTGCACGCCAATCTCAGACACGGCATGTCCGATTTGAATGCAGTTTTCAGGATTATGTTATGATGGGCTTCACTTAACATTTTGTGTTGTTTTCATTAATATCGGTTAATAAATAAAGAAGTTATGTCAATTTATGTCAATCATTACGTAATATGTACCAAGAAAAGTAGAACTCAGATCTATATGATAAATCATCATATCATCATATTAAATAGGGTTCAGCTTAGGCTGGAAGCACGTCAGTTGAACGCCATGCAACCCCGCGTGGGTAGGTGGTTGGATACGAAATCGCGGGCACAGTTAGTCAAACATAATGCTCTAAAAGGGGAACTTAATGCTATGAGCATTCGCTATCAGTCTATCTAGCCACACAGAAAAATTTTAAAGGCGTTTTATATGGAAATGAAAACGATACATTTCACCAATATAAATACTTATAGGTACACGTACATCTATCATGTTCCTATGTACACCGTTACGAGATACTTACATAATCTGTATGTACAAGTGAATTAACGAAATTAACTACAACGAAATTTCCTTAACTTGATACCAAGGTATATACATAGTTACATATCTATAGTTGATAATAATTAGTCGTTATCGCGTTTGCATTCTATTTAACTAGGCGAGTTTAATCCTTTTGAAATGATATCTTGATAAAATGTGGATTATCGGCGAACATAAAAGCGGCTTAATGAATTTTTAATCCCGCTTTCCCTTCGTCACTTGGCCGTATCTTAGCCGCGGACTACGTCGGCACACTAGCAGATGATACGGCCGCGATATCACCAGCCGCCCGCCGCCACCACTCTGGTCGTAAACTTGAATATACCTCTCCAAATTAGCTTTTAATATTAACCGTTCTATACAATCTCTTCCTTAACTTTATCAATAATATTTAGGTAGTGGGCAAGTTACTTATTAGCGGATTCAAGATCTAGGTAGTGGGCAAATTACTTAGGTATGTGGATTTATATAAATATAGCTGTTATTTAAAGGAATCGTACCCGGCTAATATTTTTACCGATAGAACCTTCTATTACCTACACGTCTTAATTGTATTAAATTTAATTGTTATTTGTTATTTAAACATATTAACTAGACATATAAGGAAACAGATACAAATCCGAGTTACGCAGTATAGTTATAATAATTAGACGTAATCGGGAGGTATATTAATAATCATTCATTTTTAAATAACTAAGTATTTTTACCAGCAATTTCGTTCGCGCTGGTAGAACATATAATAATTTCCCTACAATATTATATGCCCTTATATAATCTATAATTGTCTGTTGATGTAATGTCAGCGGGGTTTAATGTGTAAACGTATATAATAATTAAGCAACACGTATCTATTATCGATGAAAATGTCAAAAAACTAAAACGCACAATTGTAGGTAGGTATATGTTAGTATTTGCCAGGTAAATTCATTTGAAGTCCGTGTAGATAGATACCTACCTGACAAACTTTCTAATGCAAATAATTTACTTATGTAGTATATGGAATATTGTAAACTATATTGTTAATCATAAATTACGTTTTATGACACGATAGTCGTAATAGTTTTTTAATGCTAATGAAAAGCGAATGCGCACCGCAGACCTGTCGCGCTCACGTTGAGCTTTCAAACGTATTCGCAATTTATTCATTAAAAATAGTTTACATCATGCGGTCTGTGAAGTAATATGATAATTAGCAACTTTTGATAATTTGCCGTTTATTTGCGAAAGAACAATACTGTAGTTTTATTAAATCACACCAAGTGAATCAATATTTACAACCTTATAACCTAACGTTTGCTGTTTCATTCTGATCATTCTACACTTAAAGCAAGAAATTAACGTACATAAAAATATTAATGGACATTTCGTTAGTTATATTACATGCCTAAATGAAGACGTAAGACGTTCCAGCATCGATTAAGATTTTGTCAATGCCTATAATAAAACCATAGACAAATCGCGCCTCATACTTTATTTTGAGGGCGGAGATTTTAAGCTAGTCTCCACAGCTAAAGCTTTATCGGCTACGACTAAAAATAAAAAGCCATAAAAAAAAACGTAAACAAAATATGACGGACATCTTAATTTTTCATCTCAGTATAAATCAGGTCGATTTAGGACGCGCCGGCGGCAGGTTGGTTTTTAAATATCAAAGTAAAGGTAAGAAATGAATATGTGATGCGATTTGACGTGGATTAAAATTTATGTTTATGGTGAGTCTAATTTATTGGGCGCCATAAAGTTCGTCAAAAGACGTCGATACTCGTGTTGCCTACACAGCCGAAGTTCCATTTCAAACAACTCAAATAAGAACGCCGGCGGATTTTAGTTTTATATGTCTGTATGCCGAATAGATATTGAGTAATGTCTTTTGTTTGTCGGCATAAATAAAATCGAATCGATCGAAGTATATATTGGAGGTTGTTACTGACGGAGCTATAATGTATATGTATACAATAGTATATTATAGCAAATTGACAGTAGTCATGTTACCTATAATATATAATTTTGCTGTCATTCTATGCACAACAATGTCTTGGTATATAATACAGCATAGCAGTAACACTAAGTTGTCACATTATACTCACATATTTTCACGGTATAAGAAAGAGATACATATATATTATTGTCTTGTGTGCAGTCTCTCGACCGTTACTATAGAAAAATATTAAGTTATATGTCATGATATGCGATGCTATAATATATATTATAGCTACTACATACTACTATTACAAATGTAACCTTCGTGGAATGTTTATAATTTTTATATGCTATACATATGTATGTATATTGGCTAACTATTTGTTTGTGTAACATGACACCATACACCATTAAATAATGATTACCTATATGTAGGTACGAGATTTTACAACTAAATTTGCAAGCAAAACCTGTGCGCAGCAACGTAAGCTCTCAGTCGGATACCCGCATCTCTAAGAGATTGTTAGACAGTACAGCAGAATGTTGACAATGGTATAACTAAATTTATTCTCTCGTTGATATAGTGATTTTCAGCGCGGTTGTTGAAAGAGAATGGGACAGATTCCTGGATCAGGTACCATTGAAATACAGACGCGATTTTATCTTATAAATCCATTTAAATAGAAAATAGACGATACTTATTTACAGAAAAAACTAGATATATGCAACACTCCGGCATCAAGTCATGGCACACGGATAGTGATGTACAAAGGTCAATGAATTCTGTTCAAATCTGCACGCTATTTCCTGCTTATAAGTAATATTCATAATTAAATCATTCGTTGTGTAAGTAGAGTCAATAAAAAACATTTATAATTTTTAAGATTTTGTTTTATGAAAACAGAGTAAAACGTTTTAAAAATTGTCTTATTTAGGCCCAAAATAATTTTATTTTAATCAATGCATATGTTTTTAAAAATTATTGTCGTGGATACATTTTGACAATCGTTATTAAGAAATATTAAAAAGCGCAGGATTATCCTGATTCTTTTCAGGATAAAGGAATAAGTGTTTAAATTTTATATTACAAAATACAAGTTATACATATGAATATAATTTCATGAAAGTAGTTTCGTGAAGTCAATGATACGAAATAGGCACTGTATTTGCATTTGTAATAAAAAAAATTATGTATCTAGGCAGGTATAGAGCATAAACAAAATTTAAAAAACCTTTAACTAAGTAATTTTCCTTTATTGTTTAACGGTAGTCCATTATTATTTAAACGAAGAGTAATATCTACATTAAGATAAGAGCTGGGAAGGGCGGCGCAGGGCGGGCAGATGAGACAGGCGTAAGGTTTAGCACGTGATCATTTTGCGAAAGGGACAAAACGTCGGCACTATTCAAAGGGCCGTCTCTCAAAAGGTTCCAAGTCAAAATATGTACAAACGCTGACCGTAATGGGCTAAACAATAAAAAATGGATATCTTATTTAAGCTTTAACAATGAATTCGGTGCATTCCGTGTGGAGTTGCTCGCTACAATAGTTACGTTTTATGGCGTCGTAAAACCACAGTCTTTGTGCGCGACTCCCGGCTCAGGGTTGCCGAAATGAAGCCAAGATACTATATAGAACTACACTCGCATTCTTGTTGTAACATGAAATTCATATTATTTCATGAAATATAATCATTACCCGACAAAATCATACCGTCTGTCAACATAGTTACCAATGCGTTATTGCATGTAAAATCGTATCTTGTTAGGCAGACATAGGTATAGGTATCTGATACGCACAGAATATTGTTTTGTTTATATTGTCATATATTTTAGTAGTTTTAAAAAAGTTATAGTCTTATATTTGCTAACCCTACTGGTCAATCATTACAGTCCAGCAAAATCGCCCTCGTAATAGTGCCAGAGGTACTGAAATTGTCTTAAACTAGCATTATCCGCACGTTACCCCCTTTATTGTAAGCTCACATTATATTTTGTTTCTATTGCGAATAATTTGGTGATTCTGTAATTATACGTTCTATTCCTTAAACATATAGTTAATGATTTCTATCAAAGTACTATTAAATGCTGTATAATTATATTGACGCATAAGGCTGCAGGCAGATGCTGGATGCGACAAGCCGAGGAAAGGGCGCGATGGCGCTCGTAGGGGGTGGCCTATGTCCAGCAGTGGACTGAGATAGGCTGATGATGATGATGAATTATATTGAAATCACAGACATATTAACCGAGCGTATACTTAACTATGAAATTAGTCTTAGCGAGACAAGAGTTGAGGTCATACTAGTTAAACTAGACAAAGACATATTAGACAAAGTTGGTTATGCACAATATTCTGCATTGCTTTACAACACTGGTTTAGGGAGTGTTGGTTATTTAATTTTAAAGACAGACAATTTTAAAGACGTTTCATGAATTAATAAATTTGTGCCGGGATTCGAATCTCAGCTAATAAATAACAGTTGAAACGTCGGAGTACCATCTTCTGCTTACCCTTCGGGGTAATACAGGTGTGATATAATTTTATTTTACACTATTTTTGTTTTCAGTAAATAAAGAATCATCGAACAAATGTTAGACGAATGTAGCCGGCCCTCGGCAAAGAGAAATAGTTTGTAAGGGTTGATCATTAGAAGTTGTAAAATTTAAAAGAAACAGACGTTCCGATTCCGAACGCCGTAGCGCAGATACCCGTACCTACTGGTATTCCCCCATTGTAAAAACGTGCATAAAGTTAAAGACAATTGTATTTAAAAGCTTATAATAATAACGAAACAAAAATCATTGTTAATAATATTTCAAACGAGCCGCCGTAATGCCCCAGCAGAGGCTTTGTTATATCGGCGCTTATGGAGATAACTTTTATTGCTTTGAACTGATAGGATAAACAGGTAAGCCAATATCCCTTCTCTAAAAACAATATACATTAGAAGTCAATGTTAGTCAAATAGCATGGCATTTTCCTTATATTTTCAAAAACTGACAATCGACTC
>DWMG01000095.1:0-26152 GCA_018244855.1 Elbella merops
AACGTAACCGGTGAAACGTGGGAGTGTTCTGCATTCCTCTGCCTACCCCTTCGGGGATTACAGGCGTGAAGTTACGTATATCCGTTTTATTTCAAAATTGCACCTCTAAATCAAGGGTAGAGCATAAGTTATCAAGCTTTTATAAGCTACAAATCAACCTATGATCGTATTTTATTAGATAAAAGCAAATGTAATCCATACTATTTGAAATAATTACATCAACAAGGGTTAAAATAGACCGAATGATAAGAAAAACAATGTCACAAAAGGTCGATCTTCATTGAGCTTTGGGTAAGGGGTGTCAGCATAGAAGGCTTTTAGTCATTTTAGGTTCTGTTGGGGTCCTGTTGCGAAAAATTCAGTTAAAATGAAATAACTTCCCCGCACTTGCAATAAATAGAGCCTAATAATTAAACAATTTTTTTGTTCATTTCCCGACATGTTCGTCACCGTTCTTCTCAAAATACTGGACCAGCCTGTTCCTTAAAACATTCGTACACTAGTCTAAGAACCCAAATTTTGAACTTCAAGTACAGTAGGACTTTTTTTAATACCGAGTTTAGTAATATTCTTAGAACTATTGTGATTTAAATTCAAACATGATTACGAAAAACATCAAAGTACGCCGTAATATCTTGATCTGATAAATCTTAACTATACATATATTGCATTATTGACTTTTAAATATGAAACAAGACTCAGATTTAATTATTTACAGTTTAAAAACAATATGGACGTCACTAAAGTAATGTAAACGTACAATATTCTCTTCTATTTGTATAATAAATTAATCAATTGGTTTTGAATGTCAACAGCAGCACCATGTCTACGGTAATTAAAATGTAATTATTAATATCAATCTGTTTTTACAAAATATATTAAAGTTGTTCATGTAGTATACACATATTATCAAAACTTAATCTCATTAAAAATGTCATTCTTTGGTGATACGTCTGGTATATTGACACCTTCCGCATGAATGTAGATAGCAAAAAAGGTAATATCACACCTGTAATCCACGAAGAGGTGGGCATGTGAGTGTAATACACTCCCAATGTAGTTTATATCAAACATTAAATCAAATATTTGATATACTGAAATTTCTTACAGTCCTCAAATACGAGGAATTAAGAGTAGAACGAAGAAAATAATTTATAGCGAAGCACAATAAAATCATAACGTTAGGGAGGGAAGTGTAAAATGAGTTAGAGAATTGCAAACAATTTTCCATTTAGTTTTATGAGCACACGCGTTCGTTACGTGAATGTACGAAGAGAACGGTGAAGATGCGCTGTGACCCACAACCTGTGCCCGCCGCGTTACCAAACCGTGCCTTCTTGACATTTCCATTCAAGCGCGATGCATGTAATTAAATCGAACGTCTATTTGCTTGATTGATTACTGCCGATTAACCGTTTAATCGTTTCTAAATTCAAATTTGCCAATACCAATGTACATAACGCACGTCCACTCGAATCGCGCATTCTCAAAATTGGAGTTCCAAAAAGCAAAATTATATAGACTTACGCTTGAAATGATACAAATTTATCGAAATTATCACGTATTCAAAACGCGATCCTTAACCGGGTTTAAATTGTCTTGGAAGAAAGAAAAAAGCGCGTGGAAAATTTTCGCAATTTGCCATTTACGAATATATTATTCGAAGCCGCTGTTGAGCTCCGTAAACTGGTTGTTTGTGTTCGTTTTATGTGCTCAGCTTTACACTGACATTTGAGCACACAGTGTCTGTGAAATGCAACACAAATTTCGTTGAAATTACCTGTTGTTTGCATAAGCAATTAAACGGAATAAAAGATAAAAGTACAGAATTGCTTTAAAGTAATCCTTTCGTAGACTTTAGCGCTATGCGGAAATCTGATCGTATTTTTTTTTCTTGTTCTTTTTTAACAATAACAGCAGTGAATATGTATGCAAATCTACTTTATACCTTAACTTTTTTTTCGATATAGAAATTTTTTTAGTTTTCCCGTTAAAAATGTTAAAATATTTAAGGCATCAATCGATGGTCAGAAAATAAATATTGACAATCTTGACTCCCCCATCACCAGTATGTAATCTGTTTGGTCAAAATAGATAAATCTTAAGACCACTAAGGAGATCTTGGCACCTGAATCCATGAATATCCGCGTTGTATTGTATATTATATGTTTAGTATATTAAATTACCTATACACGCTAATTATATTATGAAATATTTTCTAATTTGAAATGGCCGCATTTTAGTACAATGCATTTGAGGTTCGTTTGCTGCCATCCACTATGCCCCTATCGCATCTGACCTCGTGTGAAAGTGGTATCTCAATACACGAGATGACACAATAGTGTAGAGGTCGTGAGATCTAGTCGTATTAGCTGCACACACCTTTTAAAAACAGACATTTATTACCACCTATCTGATTAGTTGAATCTTTAGTGGTAGCGACATCTTCTGATGCAAACATGTAAATTTTCTAATTTACATTGCACGATAGATACGATCTTTTTAACATCTCCCAAAAACCATTCGACCAGAGAGCACGTAGGCTGATAAGCCACATAAGATATACTCGTACATATGTATATATATAAACTTATAGTAATATTTTATTTAAATATCTGAGACCTACAGAAATATTTTAAATTATAAGTTACAGATACAAAACGGGGAAAAACTTTTATTTATTTTAGTTTAGCTGATTACACAAACTCATCCGAAACGAGTTGGCTTCCCGCGTCATCTTTTATCTCACAGGAGAGCAGTATGCGGTGCGCGTGATGACATAATACTAAACCAAATCGTGCATCCGACTGTGTGCGCTGGCCCTAACAACCGCTAACGACTCTACGACGACCACAAAAACCTATGCTGGAATAATGAACTGAGAATTACAGTTGGCTTGAGGAATTCAGTTAATTCCTTACGGCCGCCGGAGTCGTGTGAAATGAAATTTTTATTCGATTTTTAAAATTATCTCACGTTATCGCGTAATGCACAAAGTCCTTACATATAACAATGAATTTGAGATTAATGTAATATTTTGTCTGGTAATTTAAAAACAATGGTATTTAAATGAAGAGCAAACGAGCATGCAGCAGTTACAAATGGCGCTGCCGCCCAGACATTTGCGACCGATTTCGAATAAGACTATAAATAGGACTGCTAGTGTTCGTCGGTGTACTTTTATTTGTATATTTTTAGAATAATTATTGATTCTAAATTCGCCAAAAATAGGGCAGATACTGGCTGATAGGGGAACCGCAAATCTCCGAAACCGAAGCGCGAATATTAAGAGAACGATAAATGTAAAAAGAGAAGAGACTTTTGGAACTTAGTGCTCTCTGTCTTCCTTGTACAGGACCTGGCATGTTGATATAATATAATTAACTAGTATAACGTTTATTTAACCTTTCACTGATAATAAATTTTCAGCCTCATTAAGGAATACCGTAACCAACCGAGCATTAACTTAACTAATGTCATTAGTTACAATAATGGGTATAGAAATAACTTACATACTCATTCTAGCGCGAAGGGGTACGAGGAGGGGGTAGGGGGAGAGAGCTATATGGTAAAGGGGTATACCTGCAATTAAAATATTTAAGCACTTAGAAGATCGTCAAGTCTGTAAAGACGAGATATTTGGCACTCGGTGCTCTCTGCTTACACTGTTACACCTGTCGTGAAATTACAACGATAACAATGATTACTTCATTATCGTTTTTGCTTATAACTTTCTACCAGTTATTGGTAAAAAGACACCGTTTAACAACCACGCCCGCAGCACGCACGTTCTAACTAGAAAATAATGATACTCCAATTAAGAACGTACGAATGTAATTAATTACAACAAACGCGGCTCGATCGTGCGGCTAATTAGCTGATACAATAATGGGCGGTCTCCATAAGCAGGTTTATAATAAAAGTACTTGAACCCGAGCCTAACCTTTATGGTAACGAGCTCGTTGGGAACACAAGACGTTATCTACAATTTAACCGATAATATTTGTCTTCTGAATATTTATTATCTGATTATTTATACACTGACTGCCTCGTTGGTCTAGTGGTTGCAAGCACGGCTGCTAGTGAAGAGGTCCTGGATTCGATCCCTAATTTTTCTAACTTAAAATTCACTATAGTAGCACAGGGGTGTGAGGGGTTCCAACCACCATCTCAGGAGCCCAAGCCTGCACGTGGTGCACCCTGCTATAACAGACGAGGCTCTGGCGATTGATGGCTGATTGCGGTATAGCGCAGCTTAAGTAGGCACGTCTAAATGCCCTGGCCGCCGATTGGCAGCAGCGTCGGCGGTTTGCAAAAGCTGTGCCCTGCGATCTCCAACCCGCATGCCCAGCGTGGAGATTACGGGCACAAACCCCCTTTTGGGGGAGGCCTATGTCCAGCAGTGGACTATGCACTAAGATAGGCTAATGATGATGATGTAGTAGCACATAGTTTAGATTTGTGCCCGGTTTATGGCAAAGACTCACTCCCTATTACGAGTACGTGGAACCCATAACTCAACTGATGACAAATGGGAGTACCACTATGTTCTGTTTATCCCTTCGGGATTATGTTCGCGTGATGTTACGGTGTTATTCATTACAACTCAAACATAACACAAAAATTATATGTGAATGAAACTGATACGTATTGAATGTATGGATAATTTATTCACAAAACATTTAAGAAAAATGAGGCGAACCTGTACAGGTATACTGTAGACTTCCCCATTAAATTCTCTAAGTCGTGTTAAATCTGCCCATCCGCATTTGGCTTACGCGGAAAACTATACCCCTAATCCTTGTCACTGTAAGATCAGCACCGTGTCTATACGTAGGACGATATAGGGCTGATGATGACAAATAAAACTAGTTAGTGATCGTAAAGAATTACTTAAATATTAAAACAATACTATCTGTGCAACTCACATAATGCAACAGCTGTAAAGTTTGTAATATTGGTTTAATATATTTATTTGCGTTACGTTTAATTTGTAAATGGACGTTATTGGAAAAAATGCGTCTCACGGTGCGGGTGAAGCTTAAATCGGATTAAATGTTTCGATTTTATCATTTGTTCGATATGAAATTATACGAGTACATTAACGGAAATGTAAGTACATATTATGTATATCTTCATTAATTCGCTGTTTCGCTAGAGTCAATTAGCTCTTAATTTCTTCCAATTCAAATTCAATAAAATCGCAAAGGAGTGGTTTGCAATGTTATAATATTGCCATCAACCTTTTTTTAAGTCTATAATTAAATTACACGTTCCTTAATTTTTAATATTTAAAAAGTTATCTACCGCTCTGATTCCGCTATTTCCGGATTCAAATGCTAATGTGTCAGAGAAGGAAAACATCGTGAATAAGCCGTATTATACCTGACAACTTTCCAAAATATTCTTTAAAGCTTTAGAAGTCTACCTCTACACCTTTGACCATCGTGGCAGACAACGGCATTAACTCTCCTTATTCTGAGAGAGGACCTGTAACCAACAGTAGAACTAGAAATGGATTGCTGATGATGAGGTGTACGATTTTGTTAACGTTGCTAGATTCCAAAATTCAATTTTACAGTATGTGCAAGCTACAGAAGGACAACGAGCTACATTGGCCTTTGTCCCCGACCTGGTTCGAAAGCTTTTCTATTACTGGTATCGAGCAAATACCTACTCCGATTGTATGGGTCATTCGAGCCATTGCTCTACATTTTGGAAGCCTTTTTCGGAATCTCAATACTTTATTCATACGGTACAATGTTCAAATATAAATATAAATATATATATAAATATATATATAAATATATATATACATGTTTTGTTATTATTAATGTAGGCACAGAACACGGAGTGTCAAATATCTCTATCCTTGTAAACCTGCCGCATACGAAATACTTCTATTTTTACGTACCTGATGGGTTTCTACGTTCGTCACACCCTTCATATGTACATACATACATGCGTGCGCACCGGTCTCGAGCACTTGTGACCTGACTCCTATTTGGTAAATATTATATAGAAAAACGTGCGATGGATTAACTCACGAATGTAGAACAAACTATGTAGAATTTACCAAGTCTCAATCTCATTACTAACGTTTCAGGAGGCCTCACAAGTGTCACACGTCTAACATAAATTCAATGGGATCTTGCCGAGGTTTGGTAACGTATTAAAGTGTAATTTATAGTTGGAATTTCAATGTTATATTCATAAGTATTAATTGCATAATTTTCACAAGAATCTCTAGTAGTAATTAAACCCTTATATAACTATTATTCCTAATTTAATGCGGCATATTGTCAATTATTTTATGTGAGCGTTAAATAAACAATAAGTCTTATAACGTTGATGACAAATACAAAGAATATGGTAGGTGTAGAAAAAGACCGCCACGTCTGTGCTTCAATGCATTCTGTCTACCGCGTAAAGGAATTGGTGTGATGATATATTCGTAAAAAAAAACAAAGTACCCATTCTATTAAGCATTGCCTGGTCTGAATAAAGCATTGGGCACATTTTGCACATCGGTATTTTTAGTTCACATGAATAGGTATCTACCATGTATCTACGTACAGGTTGAAAGAAAATTACTGAACAGTGACATACTGGCAGCAGGCTGGCATTGTGTCGGTGACAAAAGAATACAAAAGCTCGCGTGCTGACAGCCGCATGGAGGTATAGGACCTGCGTCAAAATGGAAATTATACATAAAAATATTATTTGCCGACTTCAAGTAACAGTCGGGACTTGTTATTATTTAACGCCCTAACTCGTGTATGTAAGCGCTGTGTGTAAACGGACTTCTTTTGTTCACCATACAAAACTTTAGTCACCTTTGTCCCTCAAGAATATGTAAACATACCTTAAATTAAAAGGAGGGGAAATTTTTAAGGGCACCAAAGAAAAAACTTTGCGGTTGGAAAATGGGCTTCGCCTGGAAGGGTCCAGGCCAAGAATGTTCGGCTTGGATACCAAATATTTACTGGGGGAAATTTTAAAACAATATGTAAAGTACTATGCCCTACTATTTTTACTCAGAACGCAGACGGGTGCCTAAAGCATAGTTACATTATATTTTTCTTTTCATATGGTTTTATTTAAATCAGTTTAAACAAAGCATTTATGTATCCTTGGATCCTTGGTTTTTAGCCTACTGCCTTACTAAATAATACCTAGAAAATTAAAACGTATGCATAAAATATTTTTTGCTGAAAACATTAGTTTTTACAAAGAACGAATAATTGTGCCATTACCTGCGCTTTGCATCTTGAAGGGTTTCAACCCGAATAATTTATAGCTGAAATTCACGTTTTCAGGGGAATAAATTTAGTACTAAAGAGAAAAGAATATTTCATTTCTTTGTTTCTAAATATTCCTCATACGAGTCTCATTAGTATATTGCTTCCAAAGCAAATTTAACGGCAACTACTAACCGATATTGTACACAAACTTTCTCTTTTTTCTGCCGCAAAGAAGCAGAGACGTTGTTTCTTTAAGCTACCTATTATAAAGTGAATTTAAGTAAATACAATTTTTCATTTGAAATAAGCTACTAGCGCTTGGGTTACTCGGTGCTAAGTAGTCATTGTGGTTTATCGTTGAAGCGCTAAGAGATTTGAGGCTTTATGTCAAAGTTTATTGTCAATACCTCGGTTTCACGGTTTGCACATTTGTAGCAAGAATACGTCATTTTAATGAGTACGTGAGGTCTACCACGGGACCAGCTGACTAAATTAAAAGTGGTCGTTGGCTTTAGAGTTTTTTGCATACGTTCAATCAAATGTCTTTTCATTCAGTAATACGTTCGTTTGCTCAGCCGTTCATTTAATATCGATAAAGCTGGTAGGACAGAGACAGTAAAAATAATGAGTAGGTACTCGTAATTACAACTCCACTTCCATTTTCTTCCAGTTAAAAAGATATTTGCATGTTGATGTTTTTTCTAACTGCAGTTAATTTCATTAATGAACACGTATAATGTTTGGCGACATTCGCATAAAAACAAATGTTTTAAAATCGCCCGCCTGGGCATGAATGAAATGACTTAAACAGTTAGTACTTGACCCACTTTGGGAGCGGCGACCGTGTTGATAAATACCGATTGTCGGCCGACGCGACTGTTCATTTGCCCATTCATTAGCCCTGTTCGCCGTAAATACAATGCCGTTGATGATTTTCCGGACAATAGATAACCCCCCATTTTCCGGCGATGTATACTGATTATAAATTCTTTTGTTATTCCCGTGTCCTTTGATTGGGAAATAAAAATAGCCCGCGAATTTTATATCCGCTATAAAAGTAAAATACGTACGAGTACATCATGCTTTCGTTTTGGTGAGAAATAAATATGTAATTCTGTGTATTAATAAACTATTCTAAACTATTCTGTGTATTAATAATAACCAACAAACAAACAAGCTATACGATTATACCAAATTATTTAAGTTCGTTGCTGTGACCGTTACCATGTGAAGATAAATATATTTATTGTATCCGATTACGCTTTAAAAATGCCAACCAACTTGACTTAACCTGAAATCGTGACGTTAATTCAATGGTTCAAGAACAAACACTGTTTCATGGAATCATTAAATTGTTTAGCCCAGAAATGTCTCTATTTGAAAATGTCAAAATCAGGTGATGTAAAGTTTTCGTGAGCACCTTGTGTACAAGATACGTTAAGTAATTAGTCCCGGTGTTTAGATAATAGTAATTTAGTCTTAAGCCAGTTTATAATTGCTGGTAGAGATTGCACTACCAGTCTGAACTAACTGTGGCACATTCAACGAGTTAAATAAATTAGATATAAAAGTTGTAGCAATAGAGAATTATGAATGCAGAAGAAGCGTGTCAGCACTGCAAGGATAGATATCTCGTATCTGGCACTCAGTGCTCTTTTCCTACCTCGTAAGGGACCTGGTGTAATGATATAATTATAACACTATTACTAACTACTGGTAGTAATGTTACCTAGATAGTATTAAGTGACCTAATTTGTAAAAAAAGCAGTCAAAATGAATAAATATAGTTACGGAACAAAATTGCGCCGTTCGGGGAACTGATAAAACTTTCCACTTTAACTTTTTAAAGCCAACAGTCAAAGTTAGCCGAAACTTAGACCACGTATATTTCAAATGGCTTTAGGGCGTATACATATATGTATATGTTTAAGAATTTTACGTATAAGAATTTTACATAATTTACCCATAAATATACATATATGATATGTATAATTTAGATATACTTTAATAAAACCAAACAAGCCTGAAACAAGAAAAGTAGGGATGAGCCTTAAATTATTGACCGAATTTAATCTTGAAAGATGACATGAAAACCATAAATAAATTTTTACAGAACCTTAAAAGATAATTTACATGCAATTTTTTTTACTTTTACCAGTGAAATAAACATTATATTCTTAAGTGAGTTTATTGTTGTATTACATAATTAAAAACCTGCAAATACTTTGATGTCTTTTATTTCTAGTTAAATTAATCGCACAAATGTTAACCTCGAATTTTGCTGTATAATATTGCCATGCCAGTTTATTCCAAAACAATGAATGGTAAACTGTGCTCACATTGTACTATTTTTAATTACAACTTTACATACATATGTATTATGTATGTATGTTACAAGAACTATGAAGTCGAGCCGTCAGTACTATATTAGACCTATGTACTCGTATATATGTATACAACTTACTATATTTGTTTACTGTTGTCTACGTTACCTCTCTTTCTCAGTTCTTACAGTGATCTATATCTATTTATTCAGTCCCATATATATTTCTTATTAATTGTTTGCTAAACTAGGACTGATAGTATCTATAAGGTGCATGAAAAAGCTGCATAATTTTACAATATTTGAAATAATTTGCTAACAGGCGACGAATGTAATTAAAACGTCGCGATAAAAAAAAGAACACGAGTGATTTAAGTTTAACGTATTAGTTCGTTGAACTTTCAACCGTTTTTTTATGTTTCGTTCAATTCCCTGAAATATCCAAAATGTTCTCGCAGACGTCATTGTCGCGCGCACCTCAATAGCGGCCATTTGCGTGACAACGCTCGACTTTTGAAAATAACACTAAATTGCTGTATAACATGATTTACCGCATCGGTATAAAAGTTACCCCCAATTAATTTTGAGCATTTTAATTCAGAACAAACTCCAGCCGAAAATTTATTTTTTAATTGCGAACTGCTAACAGGTGATTAAAACTAGCACGATTAAATTGCAGCAATTAAAGCTATAGCGTTTTTCAGCGCCGCAAGAATTTACAAAAGACGGCTAAGATATTTCAGTGCTATGAAAGGCTAGGTTAGCTTCGGTCAGCGTTACAAGAGATGTCGCTTAGAGGAAGTGGTCTCATCCAATTAAGAACGAGCTCGCTGGATAGCTTGCAACGTTTTTGTACTTGTCTCCCCGTATTTTACCTTTTACATTGGCAACGCCCACTTTATTCTCATATCGAGTTGCACTTTAGTCCCTGTACATCGTTTATGATTGCACCAATTTCATGCATTATTGCATGTTATTGCAAGGATCGTACTGACGCACGACTTATTGTTTGTAACACAGATGTTTCGTTTTACACATATTTTTTTGTTTATCTTGAAATAAATATAAAATTTAGATAATGAGAGTGAGAAAGAAATTAATGGTGACAATATGTGTTGTTATGAAACAATTTATACTGTCTTCCTTAGTCTCTCTCAGTCTTCATGGACAACTCGACATGTTATGAGACTAATTAAAAAGTATAATACACATGTGATGGCTAAGTATAATCTGTTCCCCGCGTGATTCATCTCACGTGGTCGTGACTCGTGTATTTGTAGCATTAAGAAATAGCTCGGCATCCGTCGGTACGTCGAAGCAATTCAGTTTAACCGTTGTATACACGAACTCGCTGCAAGAAATTAACTACTAATGACTATTCAATTACCAGCTGTAAGCACCATAATTGGCTTTTTACTATTTTAATATGTAAATATATATAATTAAATTGTTGTCGAACCACACTGCAGACCAATTACAAGCCCAATTATTTGTATATCATTTGTATGTACAACATGTAGATATACACATTCATAAATATTATATAACATCTTTAAATTGCTCTAACGAGTATACTTTACGATTAATTACTACCAAGATAAAAAAAATGATCCGTTTTATACGAATGTTCAATTCTATTTCGTAATGTTACTGAATAAAAGTCACTTTGCCATTCCAATATCTAATCTCAATCTAGCGTGGTATTTCTATTTACTGTTTACATCAAAGAGATCTAGGGAAATGGGGCAATATAAGAGACAGAGGCGAACAAATACAGAAAATACAGGTTGAAAGGCTTCGCGTAGTGTAGTGGAGCTAATCTCGCGTGGGTATCGGCGGCTGTGCGCGACTTGTGCGGAACACGGCGCAGAATATGCAAATGCGGAGAATTGGAAGTAGACGCGGCTCAGTGCCACTGTCAAGGTGCATAACCTCTACTCAGCCCGCGGGTGGATACCTACCACGTGTCCTGTGCTGTTCATAATTAATAATAATTTTTATGTAGTATAGCACATTTTTATACATCCTGATACGGAATAGATCATCTTTAGCGTGATACAGTCCACTGCTGGACGTAGGCCTCTTCTAATGGATTCCTATTCATTCTTAATGGGGTATTTTGCCCATAATTCCTGTGCTGAGCTTGTCAGTTGGGGATCGCAGAGCAACGGCTTCTTGCACCGCCCACGTTGCTACCGGTGAGCAGGCCACGCAACTGTGCCTAGGAAGAAAGTGCAATACCGCGATCAACTGGTCGCCATTATCAGTTTTTACACCTCACAAATATCTGTTGCCGGTAAGAATCAAATTGACGATTGCTGACTCAGTAGTCATGTCGACTAAACTATCTACCAACAAGTCAGTCCATTACCATTAAATCCAATGAATTATAATATGGCACTTCTATTCATTATTTAAATGTACATAATTTTAATGAAACTACCCCCCTGTTTTTATTATATGAACAACTGAAATTATACCGGGAACTACAAAACCAGTTACCGCGTTAGAGCGACGACTACCTCGTATTACTCCCATGCATACTAAACGTATGTCCCTATAAAAATTTATGGTCCATTCTAAATTTTAATATATAAAAATACGAGAGGAGATATGAATCTCAGTGCGAGTGTAACTCATAAATAGTCCGGTTTTTATGAAAACGTAGTAAAAATCGTCATTTCAGATTTTATAGCGTATGACCGGTGGCGGGTTTTGTGAACTAAATTTAACCTGATTCTTTGAAACATTAGAGTTAGAATGCCGAAAAGTGGCTTAAAAATCGCTAGTAGGTAATACTTCCGCGAATAAACCAGTTCACAGGCTCCATGTCAAAGATAATCATTATTGATTCCCAGCGATACGTCTCTCATTTTTGTTTCTTGAATTTCTTTATCTTGTGCGTACGTATCTGGAACAAGTATGTGGTGAATACGACTTCGCTAATAAGTATCTCAGGAGATCAGTGTGAGGTTTGATATGCTTACATTAGAAACGGCTAATCATTACAGTCGTGTACACACTTTCACTATAAACTGGCTTTGGAAGAATGATTGTAATATTATTTTATTTAACACATTATATATATAGCCTGTTTGTACACGTATACACTGACAGAATTTGTATTTGAACAGAGCGTTCCTTCTAATTCACATTTACGTTCAACTCTACTCGCCGTAGTACGGCACATGATTTTCAAAAAGATAAATCTGATTATACTAATTTCCGCGCGGCCAGCGTCACTGGCCCCGTAACAGCACGGCACTTACCAAAACGTATGCGTGGACATAGATGTATGCCATCACCTATTGCACCTCGTCCCCTGTTACATGAATCGTATAACATACGTTACATCACGCCTATAATCCCTGAAGAGTAAGGTATAGGCGTGTAGTGTACTTCCACGTTTCACCAGTTACGATATACGTTCCACCATACGTGGTTATTCAGCTATTGCCATACACCGGGCAGAAATCCAGACTTCGAACTACTACTACGACCTTTAAGTTAGAAAACTCAGATAGTACTCGAACCCAGGACCTCTCGATCAGCAGTCGCACTTGCAACCATTAGTCTATCGAGGCAACTTCGCTGTGTAACCCTTCGTGGAAATGCAAACGCGATGTAGGTATTATATACGCATTTCTACTACAGCGCAGTTTTATAATCCGTTATCAAAATAAATGAAAGTCGACATGACCAGTTCTGATAAGTGCCAGTAAAAAGACGCCGCGAATCTTGTACTTTAATTAGAACGCGGAAACAGCCTGTCATACAGTGTACCCACTTAATAGTATTTGGACGTACTTTTGTTTTTTTCGATTTACTTTTGATACTGTGAGAAAAAATGTAATCGATGACACCAGTACGACCATCACAGTGTATCTTGAAGATATTTGTAGATTTTTTTTTTATTTGTTGTACATCACAAGTATATGTATATTACTGTCTCTATATACACGTTACCTTGCTACGGTATACCCGGACTGTTATCTTAAACTAACTTTAAATAATTATAAGCTGTTTAAATACCTCATCCAGCATTAATTAAAGCCAACATTATTATTTCGTCTGATTGATTTTTTTATATCTGTACACATTATACAACATGTATAATATATGATTTTGAATTTAGGTAAATATGTACTGAACGTATAATGTTTGTTATAGCAGGTTTGTCATTAATTTTGTTTTTTGTTACAACTTATAAAAGTGTTAAATTTATTATAAAAGTGTGAAAATAATGAGTTTATGTAAATAAACCAGTAATTTTTGTAAGTCTATCCTACCTCTTATCTGGCCTAAATCAACAGCTAAAGAGTATTTAGGATCATTGGGGTAAACGTAATACAATACTTAGAGCTGAAAATTATTACTTATTTCCACGAATAAGCTATAAAATTAAATATAACGAGGGGATTTCACAAATACGAGCCATCGAAATACGAAATAATTGTAATAATAGTTGTGCAGTAACGCATTTGTTTACAGACATGCACCGTTAAGCTCGTGCGGTCGTGCCAAATCTCTTCATTAAACTGGTCGGGCTTCGGCCGGCGGCCTGGGAGGCGCTCGTAGCGGTACCCCCTTGTTTACATTACGGCACTCCATCAACTATATACTTACTATTTACGATCCGACATTACCATAATAGCCAGTTAGTGCATTCAGCGCGTACCGTACCGCAAACTATATTCCACCGCGTCCCGTCCACGCACAATACCTAGCTTTGTTCGACCAACTTAATTTCAATATGACGTATTTTATAGCCCGATTCTAATTATCATATAATTGGTTTCACATTACATGTGATGTAGTAACGTAAATATTAAACGTACACTTATGTATGTATACATAGTCACACAACAACATCGGTGATGCAGCTCACGTACACGCGCGCATTTTAATAACGGGTGCGTAGTGTTTGTATATAAAAAGTTCATTTTCCTATTCCCCGCAGGTTGAGAGGCTAGCGTCCGATATCTGTATTCGGTGCTGCATACGGCGCTATTGTTTAAGGCCGAATTACTATCGTGAACATAAAATTAAAGACTCATCCGTAGGCTGGTGGAGTGTGTGATTGTTATTCGGATGCCAGTGAGGTTGCAGTGTTCGCCGTCGGGGAGCCGACGGCGCGCGACGAATGCCAATGTGTAATTATATTTAACGTTCATTGCGATTGCTGCTTGTTGAATTAAATAGAAACTGTGTCAGAGTGACGGCTGGTCGGGGCGAGCGAGCGCGGAGCTGCGTGCCACTTGGCTTGGAAACGCGTCTCATAACTCAATTGTAGATGTCTTTGATTTTGTTTTAAATTTCTGATGATCTCAATGTAATATATCATTAAACTTACGACTGTTTTATTGTCGGAAAAGGGTCCCGTCTCATGATAAGCAAGTTTAAAATCAGTCTGTCATGTTGACCAGGTGACAGCAGATTTACATGGCATAAAGAATATTCTAGAAAGCTCCAAGGTAGATTTCCTCGCCATTACCATTACACCATTTACAATTAAACCAAATAATTTATAATACCTACTTATTTTCACTAAATACTTTCAAATGGCATATTAACTAATCCCGATCACATGTGCTGTGATCGATTATTTAAATATATACATATATATTTGTCTTCAGCTAACTATAATAATAAACAAATATTTTTGTTCTGCACGCAGGTGTTCCATTAACACCAGGAAACATTCGTCAAACATTAAGAAAAAACATGGCTACGGTGGCTGAATAAATAAGTCTATACCCGCTTACCTACACAAACAGCCGCCATTTTAAGTGCTGCCAGCGATCAGTCGTTTCCTCAATTCACTTTCTTTGTATCCAACGATTACCGCGAATGATATATTGAGATATGAGATATTTAATATGACAATGATGGTTAACTTAATTCTTTGAAGTATTTGAGACACGAGTGTAAAGGGCGTAGGCAAGTGTGCCTTAGGCTGTATCTGCTTACCATGAGGTGAGATTGTAGTCAGACGCGAACATATAGTTATACAAAAAAAACCATAACATTCTGTTTCTTTAACTTTAATTATGTCATCGCCACTTTTACTATTCCACTGTTAGAGACGAGTCTTCTCTCAAAATAGTAAGGACAAGGCTGAAGTCAGAATTGGAAAAAACCCGAAGTAAAAATTTCAATTGACATGCTTAGTTTTTCAACGGCTCGTTTTCTATGTAAATGATTTAAAAATAATATCAGTAGCTGTTTAGAACAGTTTTCCTGTCGGTACTTTAAAAATACTTTGTTATAACCCAAGTAACATTTATGTACATAACCTGATTACTGCTATTCGTAGACATCTGATTGCGATATCGAGAAGAGTACAACTTTCAAAATGTTTTTGTATGTGTGTGTGTGTGTAAATTACACTGAAAACGGAGTCTGAATAACATGTTTTACTATGTCTGCCTACTACACCCTTTAAGCACCCCTAATTTGGGTGCGCGGGTGTGCTTTCGCCGTAAAGGGGGTATCTGCAGGACATAGAAAGGGCGGTAACATCCTCTGCCATTTGTAATAAAAAATAAACATTTCCATGATATACATCGGTACATTAACACTTTATTACACACCACGCAGAATAATAATAATACAAGAACACAAGATACTATGGTAATTACAATAGACATCTAATGGTAAAATGTACATACGTGTTACCATACTTACATTTTGCCATTGGAGCGCAATGGCATTTGTCAGACGCATTAGTAGTCGTCCATTAATCACGGACATGTTACGATCGGATTGTACGTACACGAGAGGGATACAATGAAATAGATACTGTCTTACGTTCGGATTAAAAAATGCATCAACATTTCAATGGATCAATTAGTTAAAGTTAATAACCGCACAGGATTCGAAAAAAGAAGAAAACCTTTAAATAAATGCAAAACCCAAATCAACATTTATTGATAAGTACCTTTTCTAATTAGAAACGTAACTTCACGCCTGTAATCCCCGAAGAGGTAGGCAGAGGAATGCAGAACACTCCTATGTTTCACCGGTTACGTTTACGTCCCACTTTGGAATAGTTGGTGAGCCTATTGCCATGCATCGGGCACATATCGAGACTCCGAACCACTACTAGAAAATCTAAATTAAAAAATTTTGAATTTTAGAAAATTGAGAATTTCGTCAAAGTTCTAATTAGAAGTTTGACGAAACCGACTTATACGCCATTGCCTGGTTATGAAAGGTCGCTTACAATATAAAAATTTAGAATTAACCTAAAAGTTTAACTAGGAAGTAAAATATATTTCGTCGTTCCAAAGCAGTCCGGGTAAAAACGCAGACACATTTATTAGTCACGTTGGCACTCGTCCATTAGTCACGTATCACGATCGGCTGAACAAACCGAATATATCGAAAGCTACGTACATATCAATATGAAACCCGCACGACATGCTGGTAACTCTTTCTTAATATGTTATGGTCAGATTTGATATAAGTACAATATAATTTTTCAACAATGCAATACGGCTATCCAAAATTGCAGTTAGTCATGTTGGCACGTGGACGTAGACAGCAATCAATTGTACAGACCGCATACAAAAGCTACGCGGTTGCCATTGCCACTCCCTACACACGTGTGCACATACACGATCGATCTTGACTCTTTGACTTTAAAAGTTAGCTACTACGATTGATCCTACAGAATAAATAGCATTTTGTAGTTGCAACGAATTTCATTCAGTTAGAAAAACAGTCGCATTTGTCACTTTGACAGCAGTACATTAATAATGTTCAACAGTTCTTACCGCATGAAACGAGTTGGAAGGTGGCATTAACGTTTTAGGTAATGCTTAACTTACTTATAAAATATATATCGACTTGTATAGAAGTACGAAATATTTAAGCGATAGGTCTCGTTTATTTAATTTTTACTTTTTCCTAACAATGATTACTTGATCATCTAATTAAATATCACTCCCTTCAGAACTATAAGCATGCTGATTTAAATATGTACCTATTTAACTCACGGCTGTCTTTTATGTAAGATTCCGAATAAATGAAAATAATTGTTTTTGTAAACATAGGCGATACAAGCAAAAAGGGTACTTTTAATATTTCATATGGAACAGATTTGTGTAGCATCGCAGTCGCATTAGTCAGTCGCGTAGGTCCATTAGTAACTATCTATTGCACTGACCGCCACCACCGAGAAGCGATATTAAACGTTTTGCGACTCGAGACGGTATTTCTAACATATTTTTTAAAATACAGCTAGCATACCTTCACTCAGGTATAAATTTAATATGCTAGCTATCCATGTTCATACTTAAACATGACCGCAATAATTTAACTATTGTACACTTCAATATATGTAGAGATATTTGCTCCAGACATTAAGGTTGCCTTTATATATAAAATATTATAATATTAATAAACTTTTATAAGACGATACGATTATTGTCAATAAAATATCGATTGCTATCTAGCTAATATGATACCTTCGTAATCTTTGTATGTAAGACACTGTCATCATACACTTTTAAAGGGCAGTGCGATTATTGTCAAAATCAGGATAGGTCCTGGTATTAGCCGCGCGACACATTTGGGTAGAACCGCAGTCGCATTAGTCAGTCGCGTTGGCACTCGTCCATTAGTAACGATCAACTGCACTAGCCGTGTACAAGGATCCACGCGACGGTACAACGTTGCTTTAGTTACCTACTGCCAATTTTTGTACTGTGGACAATTTTAAATGAAAGCTATTAAAAGTTAACATTTCATTTAGGTACCAAAATATATTCCATTCCAATGTTAACAGAATCAGTTTTTATCAGCATCCACAATTTTAATATTCACTAATGCACTCTTCTCTTAATCATCATCATCATGTATCCAGTCCGTTACTATATAATGGAACTCCCTCAAAAGAGTGCCATCACACCATTTCCTCGGCTTGCTGCATCTAGTCAGTCTGCAAGTTTCGTTGATGTTTTAAAAAATTTAAAAATATCGTCGTTGCTAGCAATAGCGAGTTCGCTAAGTGTACGCATTGCGTAAAACGCAGGTATGTTAAGAATTTCTTATTTACGAAAAAAATGGGTATTGTTAAATGTATAATAAAGACAGTTTATTCCACTTTACTGTTAATATTATGATATCTCGTCTTCAGACTATAATCACCATTAACAAATCTAAAATATTTAAATAATTATGTATCTTTAGATGCTTATATGTACATATAATTTTAGTGATTGCTTTATAAACGTGTGAAGAAAAAGCTTGACAAAAATTTCAAATACCAATCCTTATAATTATCAATTCTTTTATCCCTTCACTGTTGGACACAGTTCTTCCTTCGGAATAAGAAGAATACATAAAAAATAATTATAAACATTTCGTGGCATGTTCATACTATTTCAATTTAATTATTTTCGATATGACAATGTTAGATGTACTTGTGTGTGCTGGCTGCAATCCACCCCCGAGCTGCCAGCGGCTTGTTCACAGTTGCGACGACACGAATCAACTGCGCTGCGAAACTTTTGTTTATCCGAGACTGCCGGACAGTGTCTCTGCGACTTTGCAACTTACAAGAAACGAATGAAACTTAGATCGTAAGCCTTTGAGTACGGGGAGCAAATTGTTTTTTTTTTGTCCAACTGTTTTAAAGTGTATATCGTAGCTTTAAGCCGAGCTATTTTTATTTTGTATAATAAATACGCAACAATCGATGATTAATTGTTATTTTTTGCTGAGGACCCCTAAAATTATAAAATAATTAGGATATAGTTTTTACATTCCTTGACACAACTATTGAAGAGTGAGTAGGCCTATCCCTTAAAGAAAATATATTCTATATAGCTATATAGGTTCTGTTTCGATCTCGTTATTTTAACAAGTGTTATGTTACAATGTCAACATTTAGACGCAGCATCATGTAACTAACATGTATTTTGAAGTTCCGTTGAAATATCACCTAAGTGTGAAAGGTAGTACCGTGTATTTAACGCGTTTGATTTTGAATAGTCGTATTATTGTTGGCGATGTGTGCGTCGGAAAGCGCCCGTGGGAACATACCCTAATACTAAAACACTGTCCGCTAACAACGGCTGTCCTGTAAATAGGCTGGTTTAACGTGTACGCGTGGAAGGCAGCCAAGTAATAAAACTTCATGTTTATACTGTTTGCCACGGTCTATAGGTAGAAACGGCCGGACGCGCGCTACCGGCTCGCAGCGCAGCGACCGCCGAGCGACGCGCTATTTTCCTTTTAACGTAATACGAGTTAGGAAGCAATATAGCTCTTCCCTGTATGAAAATAATAATGAAAATAGAACTATTTAAGACATATAATAATTCGGTATGAGCACCTAGCGATAATCTCTAGGTATATCACATAGACTATTATAGTCAATAATGCCGATGTACATTTAAGAAATGAAGTGGAACATATAATATTTATTTGCATGAATATGATTACTATTATAGGGAAATTTTGTAATAAACTTAACTTTGTCGCAGTGTATTAATTCATAAAACATATGAAAATAAAGTCTAGAAAAATCCAAAGATTGCTCGCGCACGTACAGCCGTGGTACAATTCCTTTATACGTAGAAGCACAGAGGCTGCGTGCAGCGAGCGGGCCGCTTGCGACACTGTGAATGTCGCAATGGCCGACAAAATACACTGTTAATAAACAAAACCAGCCAGCCGCAGCCGATCGCGCATTGCGTGGGGAAAGCTACAAAGGGATTCAATTAAAACATTTTTCAACGATACGACCCCATCAGGGCGGGGGCGAGTCCGCCAGAAGTGGCCTCTTATTGTTGCCGTTAATGAAGCCATTGTCCTGTAACCCTAGGTGTTATCCGATCCACATTGTCCGTCCGACAAGTGTTTTCAAACCATATCTATTGTTATCGATAGTCTTCATACGGGTTATGAATTATTTAAGTCGCCTATTTGAAAATCAATACCGAAGATTACCATTTTTATATCGTATTGCAAGGAATTTCATGAATATAATATATCTATTAACTTGTGAAATCTTCATACAATCGAAATGGGTTCGTCCAACAAGACAATGCGGTTATTCTAAACACGCTCGTTTTGTGTTCGATCCAATTTACACATCGATGGGTGAAAGTAAACATGTCGGTGATTCTAAACTCTAATGCTTCGAGAATTAACCTCCGATACCATAATGAGAGTAACGGAACGAATACATTACAAAAGAAAACAATCCCAATTTGGAATGCATTACCAAAATGTATCTCACGGAGCACGTAACGCGCTCGAAAAATAGTTATACCTACGGCTTGAGAATCATAAATGTTGATTTATTCCACGCTATCGATAAAGGCAGCCCTATAATCTTGTATTAAAAATTATTATTGGTGATTTAAAATAGTTCTCCATGATATTACACTTTCTTAATAAGCATTTTTTGTTGAAGGTTGAGGTTTTCAAAACTTACCAGTCAAATTGCATACTTATACACGTAAATACATAATATATGTATGCAAATGAACCTGTAAGACATGTTGAAGCAAGCAACGTTTTATTAGACATTTATTGTACGTTAGATATTTATTACGAATGTATTTCTGTTACTTTTGTTAAAAAACATTTTATTATGGGGGTGATAGACTCATAAACATATTTACAATTACACTAATTGCATTAAAAATAATTAAGCAATTTTTTTACCATTAGCCACATAATTTCATTAAAAACAATTACAAGTCACGATAAATATAGAGGGTGTAAAACCTAAACTTAATTACAATTATTTTACTCGTAGTTCTGTTAACGCATGACTATTTACATTATGAGTTTGAAATACATATTACCATACATTTAATCAATATCAAATAGGTGTGAGGTCATCGACGTCAGTTCTGAAATATATTTACAAATCTCACGAAATAATATATTACGACCAAAGAGCCAAAGGAGACCAAAACTCACATATCTTGACCAAATTGGTCAAGTATTGGCTGATGAGGGAGTCAGAAGTCTGTGGTACTGGCATGCATGTATAAGTGTTGAATATAGAAAAAGCAAATCAAATCGATAGGGATAGACATATTAGTCACTTATTGCTCTCTACCTACCCTCTTACATATGTGGTCTGATGGTATAATAATTATAATAGGTAGGTAGTAGGTATTATCTACATGTGTACGGTATGGCAGTATATGAAGTTAATGAAACGCGGGACTTCATTGTAATAAGCATTATTATACGTATTCATGGCGCTAATTACGCACTTGAGTGTTGCGTAACTGTCGCTTACGAATTACGCGGGAATATTTAATTACTGTTGCGTAATCGCCGGGCGAGGAGGTTACCATTCGACCCGCGTTCTCCGCTCTCCAGGTTAAGTAGACTCGTTATCCGTCTTCGTTTCTCCGAAAAATTACCCGCTTGTCGCCTGTGGAGAAGTTTTTAAATAATTATATCCATAATAATTACCTATCCGCATTACTGACGCGGTCTGTTCTATGGTTAAATTTTACGGATATCCATAATATGTATATTCATAACTTTTAGTGTCTCCCGGGACGATTTTACTACGAAATGTGTTGACATATTAAAAAAAGAAAATATGTATTAAGCGTGTACGAAATTATCTACAAACAACAATATCGTGTCTGTGACCAACTTCAGATAGGACCGACACTGAGTAATAGTAACTGCGCTCATACTAACAGGTACTAACTGGCTAAATAATTACCTTATTAACAACTTATGTCCATTGGAGTTACTGACATTCACAATATAATTCCTACAGTGCTTTTGTAGACGCTGACAAATGTGTTTGCCACTCTGTTAACAAAAGACAATCCTCTGTTTTCATTTTCGAAACCTGCAGTTCAGATCGAAGTCCATTTTATCGCTGAAACCTAAGTTGAAGTTCATCGTATACCTTCATACTGGAACATGTGAAAGCAAAGAAACTAATTTACGATAAAAATTGATGTGAATCAACATGTTATACTGGCCAAAGAGTTTTGTCCTCTTTAAAGGACATAAATTAACGTTCTAGAACGTCGTGGTATTATGGAAGTTGACGAGAAATTATTATTGATTGAATTATCGTTAGTCCCATGGTCAGTGACCCTGACTGCGGAGCCGATTTCCAACCACAGATATTGATATGATGAACACAAATGTTAAATATGTGTCTGTTCTTATGTGTCTATAACAAACATTTATATATATCTCCTGTACAGATATGCAACATTTACTTCGCTTTATAAATTTTACTGTAAGAATTTTAATTGCAGCTTTCTTTGATCTGTGACGATGGAGATATTTGCTACTTTGTACACACTGTCTGCTCCGTAAGAGCCTTGGCTTGACGATATAATAAAAATGCTAATGCAAGTGAAGCCAAATTAGGACATTAAACCAATGAGACCATTACAGGAAGCTTAAAGTTGTGACCTACCACGCGAGCTCATTATTCGACTATATCCTACATTAAGGCTCCTAAAAGCTGGAAGCCTCAGCTTAATGGCAAAGAGCGGTGCGAGACACCAGCCCGATTAATCAGTACCTACTTACCCCAGAGTCGCGATCCAGTCCCGACATTAATATACTCATGCCAAACTAACTCATATGCTCTTAACTATAATTAATACATGTTATATATTACCTCTTAGATACATATTTAAGAGAAAAGTATTTATTACTTTCATAATACTCCGAAAACTGGCGTGCGTGTTTAGAGTTATTTAGTTATGTTATGTTAATGTATAACCCCGTCAGGTCTGTAAGAGAAGAGATAAATGGTTTTCTATACTCTCTGCCTTCTCCATAAGGATTCTAGCATGACGATATAATAATACTAATATTTAAGACGATTTATTACGTAACCTCAACCCATATACCCACCGTGGCAATTATGGGTAAAAATCCCTTAGGAGAGACTTATGTCTAGCAGTGGACTTAAGGTGATGATGACTACGTAACTAGTTCAAATTAATCATTATTGATTTATCGTTCCACTAGATGAACTCAGATCTTCTTTAAGAATGAGACGGGTTATGATCATATTCTACCACGCTGGAAAACTTCCAGTTAGCGGACTTCATACGTCTTGGAACAATATGGAAAGTTCTAGGATCTTTTCTCCTCGCCAATTTTTTTCCTTTACAGTTACAGCTTTTAAATCTCTAAACCGCATATAACTTTAAAGAAGGAGGTGCATGCTAGGAAACGATTTTAAACCCTCGGGAACGCAAGGTTGAAATCTAAACCACCAGTCTATCACTTAGGTGTTTTACGTAACCACGTCTTCGTAAAAGATTCAGAATGAAAATGGACGCTAGTGCTTCTATACTGGAGGTTACAAAGAAAATCTATAGAATCGAATCGAGAACTTATTTCTTTAACGTACGACTAAATGAATTGTTTCACCGCAATATATCGTATAATAAAAAAAAATATTGTTTTCTCGATAATAGTACGTGCAAATTCTATTGAAGTTTTTTTTGCTACAGAGCTGATTTAAAAAATTAGAGTATGGTAATAACAAAAACACTGGCATTTAGCTGTCAAAAGAAAGAGATTAGCGCAAAAAATATAAGACCACCGGAAGTCAAACTTGATACTCATGTGGTATTAGCATTAGAAACGTCAGTTGCTAATGTCAATTGTCAAATGGTCGCCACCCAAAATTATCAAAAGTACCTTTCATAAACCGCCTTCAACGATCAACGACTTTTGTGTAGGTACATTATTTACATTTTACATGATAGTTTAATAGTAATTATTTCATTAGCATAATAACGAGTTTTACTTGTTATTAATCGAAATGAAACGTTTGTAGCCCTGACGCAATTTCAGATTGCAAGCATTCTATAAAGTTAAGCAACGTCGAACGCGGTCACCTCTTGGATGGGTGACCGTTAGTGATAAATTGCTACAAGTATATGCTTCAGAAGGTATATTAAGAAGACGATCGTGTTTAGTATCAAAAAGTCATAATATTGATATATCAGGCAATTAAAATACCTATACCAACTCCTGACCATTTTCCGCCATTTTTGCAGTAAACTCCAGGCCTACCTGCAATGTGAAGAAGAATGATGTCATGCAGCGGATCTAAAAAATGTTGCTACCATACCTAATATTCAATTATAAATGAACCAACCCACAGTATTTAAGATTAATACATACTAAATACTACATAATAAAAAAATAAAATTATCTCCATGTAAAATACAAAAATACCATGGCATTTGTTTGATATTCCACGTGGACATTTGACCGTACTAAACAAAAATTCCCTAACGAATAATATATTAAATATAATATGATAGGTATTTTGAAACTTGACACAACCTCACGAATTTAGACATGTCGTCCATAAAGTTACTCATAAAATGAACAAAAGCAAACTAATTATTATGCAGAATATTCGGAGAACTGGCATATAAATTATGATAATTCCATCTGTTAGATATTTTAATCTTCATATTTATGTGATACTGAAATCATAAAGACATTACTATGATGATCTAAATATATTATCATGAATACTGTCGCCTCCAAATCGATATTATTCTATCGAGTTGTTTTAGTACCTAGTATTTTTTTAACACAGACAATAAATTAATTGCAGACAAGTTAACGTCAAAAGACACAGATTGATAAAATATATGTATAATCCAGTATAAATTGCTTTAAACCTACAACCGTAACCATTCTCACTGGTTACTCACTTTACTGTTTCAGTAAAAAAAAGGATTGCGCGACATAAACATTATTATAGGTTAGATAGAAGATAAGAGTGGCATTAACGAGACTTGGAGCAGTCCGACTGAGTTCTACAACATTATCCTGTAAATGAACTGAGTTACAAAGTCTAAGTTCATTACGTCCTCATTATCTTATGGGCACGCGCATGATCCCAATTAGCATCTTAATGTTACTTGAAGCTCTCACTTCGCTTGCTTTTTTAACAAATTAGCACATAAAATTGTCAACTTAAAGGTGTTGTGGCATCATGTCGTGTACAGTAGGTATACATATACGTCCCACTTCTCCATGAGACTAGATAATAGTAAAATTAAACAATTTCATTACGCTTGACAATATTTTCCTTTTTAGCTTTTTCCTGCTGGCGTGCTAATATAGAGGAAAAAACCGTCCATTGGCTGTTTATTTATTTGCAATTATCTCATTCGAATAACTGTATAAGAAAATCCGAATAATTAAAACTATACAAAAAAGTTATGAAATTCCAAGGATTTTAGACTTGGGACAACTTCAAAATGCGGATGAAAGCAGATAATCGAAATCACTTCTGTCATTTCTTGCAATTTCCATTACCGAAAATACTGATTATTTTAACGCATCGTAGTACTATTAATCTGCAAAAGCTTGTAAGGGCTAGTAGTAGTTAAGAGAAGAAAGATAACAAACCCATAGCACTAACAAGTCAAACTAAAAGTTAATGTTCATGTTCGTCATATTCCATAAATTCATCATTACTTCACGGTATATGTCGTCTTGCTATATTGCTGGTCACATCTGTCTCAGAACCGATAGCCGCTGGAGCAGACGTGTTCTTGAGTGGAGACCGCGACTTGGCAAACGT
>DWMG01000096.1:0-26135 GCA_018244855.1 Elbella merops
CAAGGTATGCCAATAATCCAGTTTTCTTAATACATATTAACCTTATACAAAACACAATTAGTCATAAAAAATATCTCGTGACAACTTACATATGGTATTCTGATCTGGCCAGCCCCACTACATTGACAAAACTAGACAGCTGATAAACTTCATATACAGATACATTTATAAATACGAATACATACTTTGAGGATAATTTATTCGTAAAGTGCGCTCGTGCGAGCGCAGAGAAATGGATCAAAATGTCGTTTGGATGTAAATTATCGTGTGAGTACGAGGCAGCTTTCACAAATCACACCTTCGGACACGTGACAATTGTCAGCTATTAGACGACCTCGCACATTCGCATCACGGATAACATTCAGTTGGCAATTTGAGAAATGTACGAGTATGCGAACACAATCGAAATAATGTCAAAAATCTTTCTTTTGAGAGAGTAGCAAACGAACAGGCAACGAGAGTCGCAAATGCGTGTAGCCGTTCAGGAACATCTGAAAATGAAATCGTACGAGGACTGCAGCAATAGGACGGTCAATGTCTAATATAAGTTCGGTTACATTTGTTCGATTAGTACATGTTAGTTTCTAGTGGTGTTTCACTTTTGTCCTCTTATAAGTTGGACCAGTAAACAATTAATTACCGTTCATGTTGAACGTTTAGTGTTATTAGATAGTACTTATCCAAATGAATATTATTTGCTGGGACCTATAAATGTTGCTATTCACCATCATGTTCTCAAAGAGTTCTTAAATTTGCTGTTTTAGCAGACTCTCGCCTCAACCCTCTTCAATCTGAGAGGAAACCCGTGTCCAAAGTAGAAAGATAACAAGATTGATGATGATAATTATGCTTTTGTGCATACACCACTTAGGTTTCAATACTTTTAATCTTTAACAGGGCGGAGTAGAATATTACCAGTATTAGTATATTGATATTATCATTATCTATCTTAATACAGGAGATGATTTTATCAAACGTCCGATGGATTGTATTTTCACGTGTGGGTGTACGAGATGATATGGAGTTCACAAGTACAGTCTCATTTTTTGCAAACGTAAGGAATTAGCTATAATGACGGGATTAGAAGCTATAGTTTAAACTCTCATTTACTTCGTTTATTGTACACGCGAAATAATACTAAGGAATATGTAATAAATATCACAGCATAATAACTTATCGTTTTTTTTGTCGACGCTCAGTCATCTTTTGTTCATATTCTCGATGGTACACGTACCTATATTATAGTTATTGTACAGCCTATATTTACGTATACAAAAAGTTATGGTTTAATTTTATAACAAAAGTTCATGACGCTTGACGTATTTCCAAAAAATAAGCCGCAGAAAAAATACTATAGAAACACGAAGCCAGCAAAAACTCTAATGTCACGAAAGAGGTCGAACATCCAAAAAAATCCACAGCGAATAAACCGTGGCTTTAGATAATACAGGCAAACGCAAAAACTTTACCTAAAGGATTTATTCATCTTTTTGAAACTAAATCGAATGATCAAGTAACCGACAACATTACGCATTTAAAGCGGTTAATAATAACGACAGCCTTTCAATATATAATTTAATAAGCAGGAAAGCAAATTTATATTAATTATTAAGGCTTTTATGACTGATCCACCAATTGGTTGCACGTGCGCGGAAGAACTTAAGACTTAATACTCGGCTGCGGACAAAACCGCAAACCAGATGAAAACGAATCACGGTCTTGCGACATGTCCGTAGTTTAAACCACCACGTTGTACAAATTAAAATATTTTCGGCATAAGATAAACATTGCAAAGTTCATCGGATTTTCAGTATCAACGTGAATTAATTAAACGTCATCATCGCCATTATAAACCCTTTTATCACTCACCAGTTTGAAATGAATCGCTTCTCAGAATGACAAAGATTAATATTTTAAAGCGGTAATCGAATGTTCTGGCGAAGTGCTGATTGGCAGACTTCACACGTCTTAACGTGGAAAAAACTAAAGTGTACAAGCTTTTCTCACGACGTTTTCTTTCACCGTTACATGAAAGTGATATTTGACATTAAAAGACTCATTTTTTCGAAAAAGAGAGATGTATGCAAAAATTTAAACTCAGGACTCCCAATGTGGAGGACTGAATTCTAAACCACTACACTATCACAGCTTATGAAACTATTAATTTAACAACATTCAACATTTGCATTTACATCAACAAAATTACAAATTTCAAGTAACAACATAGATGGACTATGTATGTGTTATGTTATCCAATAAAAAAAATTCTTGGTCTATTCATAGAGGAACAGAATGAAGTTGTCAGCTGAATTAATTCGACTACTTTCTAAAGTTTCCGCCAGCCAGTTACACAAGCCATTGTTTCCAAATACGCTTGTAAGGAATTTTAATACGCGCTCTTTCACTGTTCAGTCTATTCTCTGTTGCTACGCTGTTGTGGGTGGGAGCTAAGCTACCTCAGTAGAACATTTACTAAAAAATTCTTGTGATGCATTTCTCACACCCTTTTTTGTCCCACTCTAATGATCATAGGTCCTCCTCCGGATCTGGAAGAAATTTGGAGAACGCTCTGTTCTATAATACATCATCGTAATTGTATATTACAGAGTCAAGATCTATTATTTTTAGGTTATTAAATAGGAAATTGTAAAGGGTAAATTGTAATCAACCTTAACCCTTATCACTCTGTGTTCAATAGTAGAACGATATAAGCATTGATAATGATAATAACGAGATTATAAAGGGATATTTTTAAATCGCTCTTAGTACATTTACTCATGGCGGCCAATGGAAACTAGTTAGTCACGTACCTCAACATCATGGAAGTAGTCTTTCAAAATTTCACATTAACGATCTATAGCAACACCCAAGATCCGACCGTTGCTTAACCTGGTAGGTTATTTTCGTTAATACATGTCGTTTAAGTTTCGTCGTTTCATGGATTCTATGAAACAAAGTTTATAGCTTATTTTGCAGTTGCAGTCTTTTGTTTTGGATAGTGTATTTATTAGACACTGCACTTTTCATCAATACTATTAGATACAGTTAGGTCACGCGGATTATAATCGTATTGTCCGCCGCCACTCGGTCGTCGGGACTTTATATTAGAATGTCTTTCTTACAAAACCGACCAAGTGAACGATTATTTAACTTATTTTTTTATTAACCCGCAATCACTCACACATGTGCCATTAACACCTCATTATTTAAAGTTAGGAGAAAAGATTGTTTCTATTTACGACACGACCGTCTGAGTAGCCTCAAGTGGCTATTTCGGCAAAAGAATGTGTGGGAAACTATGTGTCGATAACGATTGTCCCGTAAGGATCCGTCAACGTTTTATGGACTGCCCAACTTGTATTACTCGTATCATGTAATTAAAATCGTTGACAACAACATATACTTTATACATAATTGCACAGAGTTAGCTATAATTTTCCTCCCGTAATATTACACGACGCGGGTCTCTCAAATAATTGCAGAAGGCGTGAAGCATACTCTGTAACGTCGCTCCATTGAAATAGAATGAAGAGACCAGTTAATGGCCAAAATTGTTATCAATCTATATTTTAAACCGACATAAGTTCCCCTTCATCATTATCATCAGCCTATCTTAGTCCACTGCAGGACATAGGCCTCCCCCAAAAGGGGGTTCGTGCCCGTAATCTCCACGCTGGGCAAGCGGGTTGGAGATCCCCAATGGGGTTTAACTTAAACCATTGCAAGTTAGTTCTTAAGATTCCCATCTTAATGGACCCTTGAAATACACATAGTGAAGGAATCTCTTGAACAATAGATATTTTGCTCTCCCACAAAACCTGTCCTGAGTTATTACATTTTGGACCCGTAACAGCGAAAAAACCTTTCTAAGTTACTAGATTAAAGTCAATAATATATGTATGTATATATAAGTAAGACCGTGCGTTGTTTCAAAACGGGCCGCGGGGGTCGGTTACGCGTATCTCGTGGCATGAGAAGAGCTCCTTTTACCAGCCACCGGACACCAGCCGTCGCCCGTGTTGCGTTACACTCGCACGACTCGTACCTGCTTTTATTTACTGCTTATAATTAACTCGCCAGATCTTACTTCTGCTGGGCTTGTCAGTTAAGAACATCTAATCCTCTGAACGCAAATATTACCATGTCTATTGGACGCACGGATGTTTGAGAAGCGTTTTAAAAACTTCCTTTGGTTTGGTTGAATTAGGGGCAGAATACAGCAGCATCTCAACGACTTTGGGAGGTTGTCGGTATAGGATTAAAAGGTTGTCCATGTGGGCATCCGTGCCTCAGAAAAAAAGGAAGTATAGTACTTAAAAAGGTATTTTTAAGAAAATACTATTTACATGTGCTTTTGAACCGCCGTGAAATCTTATATCGGTAGATTAAAAAAGCTGAAATAAATGTAACGGGCAAAGTGAAAGTTTTTTTGAAGTAGTGTAATCTTTGAAAACTTAAGTTCTCGTTGTGGGCTAACCATACATTCGAACAGCCGTTTTTTCGAAATTTTGCCTAACCGACGGGCAGGCCGACTTCCTGTGTTAAGTGCTCACGGCTACCCAGACATCTCGAATACGACTAAATTCTACTCGAGATCAAACGCAGGTAGGTACTTACGTTGAAGATGTAAGTAAATTTGTGTAAGGTGAAAAACGTATATTGATATTTGCCTTCCAAATCCGTCAAACCAACTGCACTTGCACAAGAAATCATCTCCTCGCTAGAACGTACAATCGTATTATTGATAATTAACCAGAGATGCAATGATGATGCATACATATTAATATTAACTAGACACGTTTATTTGCAGACGACAGGATACAAGCCATATTATGTGACAAATCAATTATCATTATAAACAGAGTGCGGAGTTAGGTGAAACGTGAAATGTCTGGGCATTATATATGCCGACTAAACTTTATTTTTCTTTGGCTTAAATAGACAATGAGTTAATTAATTTGACGGAAAGAAATTCAATTTGCCCATTACTGAGAATAATAATAAAAAAACTTAAATTTGACTACCTATATATAAATAAATTATAGAATTTTAGTCAAGTATGGAAAGCGGATTTCGGACCTTTCTTTGTGACAACATTTAATTTAATTAATTATATGTGATTAATGGTTTTAATTATACGCCACTGTTTTAATAAATTCTTAGTCGCATCGTGCTATACCGAATTGCACAGCTCGTCTTCTACAAAATGTATGTCTAAGATATAAATGTATATAAAATAATGTATGTCATCTATAATTATGTTATCACGTAACACTTGTAAATGTATACACTTGTATTTACGTGTATATTATATATCCAAATGTTGAACATAATATATTTATATATTCTGCCGCTATTGGCAAAGGAGGGATTTGAGGCGAAAATGGTTCTTAAATTCTATAACAGATATAAACCATACATTACTATAGATCAGCAAGTCATACATACTTAAATAATTTTATGAATTAATTTATCAAATATAAACATATGGTATCAGTGCAGAATCTCCTTTTACTTTGCCGCAAAATAGTAAACTAAATTGACATGAAATTAAATTGAAGAATATAAGAACAAATAAAAGTAACACATATGTAGATAAATGAAAGGGTAGTCAGGGCACGAGACATGAACAAATAGTAATTACTTCGTCTAATTTCATCTAGGGTCTTGAAATTAAGAAAGTGTATCCAAGAATTAAAAGCTGTTAAGAAAGCTAGAACGACTTCAATTTATTGGTTATTTTATGTTACTACTAGCAATATGTTGCATACAAAGTATAGTATGACGAGTTTGTAACATAACGACCAATCGATTTGTAACTCGTCGAGTAGATAAGAGTCACTTTAAATGTCAAATGACTGCAAAATATCGAAGATTTATCTTTGATTTATAAATGAATATGATACATCAATAATTCTATCAGAATTTACGTAAGTTGTAGATAAATCAGCTATTTTTTTGTCGTGTCTGTTTTATTAATTAAACAGTTAGATATATAACCTGCTCGGCCGATGAAAAAAATAAACAAAGCACGATGAGCACAGGTAGGCCTTCTATAATTATTACACGTAAAACTATCCATAAAATCATGTACAAATTAGAAATTGATCGATTACAGTTTGTCATCTATTTTGTTACATTAAAAAATTCTGCCTGGTTGGGATGGAGAAATGGCCGCGTGTAAATAGTCGCAACTATTATTATGATGAACCAACATAAACGACTCAACCACCATAAGCCACGGAAACGTTGACTAATCTAATTAATAATCTTCGAAATAAACATGGTCGTGTATAATGCAATACATAGTTGTTCAGCTGTTCTAAAACTAAGTGAGTAACTGTTCAAAAATTCGAAGCTAGACGACCGATAAGGCATTGTTTACCGTATTATCGTGCTCGCCCTAATCTGCTCCAGGAATGTTTGGAATAGCTCGTTCGGTTCCACTGCAGCCCGCTTTCACCGTTTACACGCCGAGCTGTTTTATTGATAGAGTTAAATGAACTACGTCATACAAATTATGACTAATACTCGTTCCATTGTATGCGTAAATGTTGTAATTGTTACCTAATGCGATTAAGTTTTCAATGACGTTTGTTCGCTATTTGATGTTCATTTGTTTTATGGATGCCAGATGGCCAAACAACCGCTTGTTAATAATATTGTTAATGCTTGTTTCGATTTCATCTAATTTTCTTTGTAGAAATAACTTTTTTTAACAAGCGATTTTGCTTGTTACAAAAAGTTATTTAAGTTTAATAACATGTGTGAGTATCTTAATCGCTATAACTATTGTTATCCTAATTATGACTCTCTCATTCATGACCTTGTTATTATTATTTTTGTTTGAACACGAGTCAAATATACTTGTATGATTTCCGTAGAATATAAAGTAACAAAATCACATATATGTCTTAGTTCACTACGAGTATCATCATTTACATATTTTAAAAACAGTTCAATTTGATATTTTTAAGTTTCTATTACCTAATGCAAAAAAAATATTGATTTCTTGAATATACAAGTTATCAATTGATTACACAAAATGTACAATAGTTATTTAAGTCCATAATTATTTTTTTTATTACTAATTGTCCCCCGATATTGATACTAGCCTTCATAGCTTCCTTTATAAATTGTAAGTACTTCGAGCTTACGAATGTAATAGCATACGAACGAACGTATATACCTACATAATACGAATATCGTGTTATTAGTATATCTGTGTACTCTACCCTCAAATCCAAAACACAGGAATGCAAATACAGATGATCAGCGTTATTAAATTGAACGAAGCGTTCTATCAGCTCCGACTTCTTTTATTTCTGATTTAAAAGCAACTTAAAACTACAATAATGTACATTAGTCGCCAAAACAAGTAGAATTAAATAAATCAAAATTCTATAAGTACCTCTTATATACCTAAAAATATTAAACGTTTATGAGTATATACTCAATTTACGTTATACTATCTCGTATGTAACACATTACTTAAACTCTGTCCCACATTTTGTACATTCAACATAAGAACTCTAAACCCATTAGTTATCTTGCTATCCCCCGTAATTTACGTCTTTCTGAACGATGAAAAACCTTATTGGTTGGGTGACACCGCCTTTCCCATCTCGAAACATCTAATATCGTCTACTATTTGTCGTCTTGAAACATTGCAAGCTACACCGAAAGGTATTTACATAAATTGAGCGGGAAAAATGGCCACTCGAAACCCGATGAAAGTTCGAGAAAGGGGTACTAAGTGAAGCCCGAGTTGTCCATAAATAAAATATTTATTAAAGAAGTTAAAATCCACTCTTTTTCTGCTTTCGTAAAGGCTTTAATGGCGGCGGACAAACAAAGATAACTGTGAACTGTAAGCCAGAAAATTTATTCTGTATAAATAATGCGACCGAAATACACATGAAATATCTATGTATTTTAACATGTACTCGGAGCGTCGTTACTTAAAGGACGAACGCAAATTAAATAACCGGAAACATCATAATTATGAGCAATTCTGTTCAACAAAGAAAATTGGACACAAGATTAATATTTATCCTATTATTTCTACGGTTTGTGTACTACAGTCTTTAGTATTAATTAAATATAAGGAAAATTATTCTCAACCTTGTGGAAAGATTTTTTTTTTTATTCTCAACGAATGTTGGAATTCGTTTCTTTCATATTCCGATCGCAGTGAGAAGAAATGAGACTATAATATTATATTAGTGTAGGTATTTAATGTTGTTTAGAGTACGATATTACAGCTGAAGCCTTGTTACAATCTCTAATATTCAACTTAGAAATCTTCTTTGTTGCGTAAGCCTTATTTTTTAAGTTTCTCTCTGCTTTCCACGAGTCGAAATCTTGTGATACTGGCCTGACTCTACGTACATAATAAACATATATAATCATATATATAAATAATCGAATTCGGTAAGCGAATTCTAATTATAGTCCTTAGGAAGCAACATGTAACTTCCTGGAAACCGTGCTTATCGTTTCTCACGAATTTTGCGAACAATATAGCCCCGAAAACCCGAAACTAAAAATATCGACAAAGAACCTTCGGGAATGTTCGAAAAAGTAACAAAAGTGCCGCATACCGGCGTAATCGATGGAGATTCCCCAAAAATCCAGGTAAAAGTTCTTCCTTGATGACGTAATGGCGAGCGAGGAACACCGCGCGTGTTTTTTGTTTTGTTTTTATTTCTCATCGTCAGTTTTTATACACACGAAGGCCAAGGCCTGCGAGCTCTTCAGCCACGTCTGCCTTTTGTTAATATATAATTACTTGCAGTTTGATGCGCTTATGAATATTCCATTTAGTAATTAGTATTCAAAATACTAAAATTATATTTGAGGTAAACGCGTACGCATTTACGTAACCATAAATAAAAAAACCGATTGCCGCAAACATAAATTAGTTACCATTATTTTCAAGGATTTGAATTAAAGAATTCCCTATTTAATGATCCTGTTACAGCCAATACTGTTCTAAAAAGACATTTTATTACCAGGTAGATGTTACCATGCCTACCAATTGTCACTGGTGGGTATTATGATTATAGGTTGCCTTCTTTATGCATTGATACCCATTTTTACACAAAAATTTTCGACACAATTAATAATCGAACTAGTGTCACCTTCCAGTAGTATGTTAATACCAATATGGTTGTCACTGTCACAGATTTAAAGCCTGCCACGTGTGTTAACGGAGCATTTTAGTAAGTATTTATTAAATATTTCGCCGAAAGCCTTTACTATAAAAATCACTGTTGTCTATGAAACAACCAAAGACAATATAACACCCATTGTCTGTGAGAACAACAAAGACATTTGGTGGGCTATATAAATTCTAATGATAATTACTTCCTATTACAAACAAACAAAACTGTAACAACTTTAGATTTTATTGTTAGTTTCGGTCATGATAATAACTGGCCTTGAGTTGAATTAAGGGAACCGTTCAAATATAACGAAACAAAAACTGGCTGAATTCATGAATACAATGCAATTTGTCCGTTAAAAAAACAAACGGATTTTATCTGCACGTGAAAACAAATACAAAAATACAACTATTACAGATTCCTTTTAATTCGCTGACAGTTCTCAACTATCGAATGTTTCATTATGTCATTTTTCTGGGTTACCAATTCTCATTGGTCATTCATTAGCTAATCTACCAATTCAAAACCAACTTTCGGATTCTTATACGGTGTATTCTATTTACGACAAAGTACTGACCCCAAAGCGTCAATTTTCAAAATCCACATATGTAGTTCACATCAATTATTGGGTTTCGCACTCAAATGGAAGACATTTAAGGATCACCATACGCCCTCGCTCGCGACCATCTTCAAAGCTCAAAATCTGAATCATACATCTCGTGTTGGTTGCCTTATTTACCGCTATGGTCAATGACCGCTTATGCGACAAGCGATATCTTACACATAACATGTGTAATAAACATCAGTATAAACCGAACAATAATCACACGTAATTTTATTACAATGATGCGTTATAATTACTGGAACAAACCTGGACGGAACAATGACGTCGTTTCGTTCGTGACGAATTTGACGAAGTTCTATAAGAAGAATGCCGAAGGAAATTACTGTGACGCCGAATTATATTTAAAGATCCCTTTTAATAACGCCAAGGTTCTGATATTTATGTCACTAATCAAGATCGCTCACAGGGCAATTGTAGGTACTTTAAGTGCTCGACATGTTCATATATTGCATTGTTGTTGCCTCCTACACTACATGTTTTCACTATTGACTGACTGGTGGAGAATTTCTGTGAGCATCAAGTCGGCTCTTTATGGCACAGTAAAACCTTTGCCTTTGCAAACGTAATGAACAAAATTGAATCGCCAAATCATGGTTTTAAGAGAATGGGTTTGAGAACTGCTCATCCAATAGGATCCATTGAAACAAAGATATATTAAACAAAGGTAGGGTTATATTTGTTTAACATTAAATCTTTATATCCTATCAATGTACTTAGATTGCGTTGTTTACAGTATTTGTACCTGTCTAAGCCTCATCTAAGGCCTCGCTGGTAAATGCTAACAAAAAGTTCTCAATAAATTATTTTAAAAAATAATATCTCCGAACATGATCTAACCTATCTCCATTTCAACTATCCCAACTAATATACAATATTAAATATTTTTTATTGTTGTAGAAATTGTTTGTAACATATTTGCTAAATAAAAAACTTACCATGATCTGTAGGAAAATAATAAAAGTTTTTGTAACTGAACCTTATTTAACAATGGCAATGATTAACGACAAACTTTAAGTGGTAAAAGGTCACCAAAACCTCAAGTGCCATTAACACTCGAGTACTCAACACCGAAAAGTTTGGTTCCACTCGAAAGCGATAGCTTTAACGTATAACGTGAACGCCGGGAAAATGTTAACAATTTTAATACAGTTCAAGTGTGTACACTTTAAATTCTTCAACACGAGTAGTCGAGTATTTTTTCAAAAATTGGGGAATTTTAAGTAAGCGAAGCATAATTATTTTAAATGTTTTGGTTGGATTAAGCGAACACAGCATCATGTTAAATGGTTACCACAGTAGAGGTCTCCCTAATTTGGAATTAGATGGCCATATGCGAATGGTTTCAATATATAAAAAGTTAGTATTTTGTACAGTTAACAGTCCCTATTAATATTTAAACATTAAGTTCTAGTTTCTAACAGTTTAATATGCAACTGGAGTAAAAAAAAATCGCGAGGTGGTTTCGAAATAGTCGTTTTATGATCTTCAAATAACAAGTGACTGCCAGGTTCCGATAAAATGGCTTTTGAAAGTTAAACTTGGTCTTGAATTTATATATCTAGATCAACATCATGTCTAGTTGTCTTGCGTCTACCTGACAAAAAGTTGTAGACGTACTGAATTAATAGAATTTTTTGCTACCATTCCTATACAGTATTGAAAGGAGATCACTTATAAAAGTGGAATTAGTGTTTAATTTACACGTTCTGGCCTGCATTTTAATTCGTACCCTTTAATTGTACAGTTACAATCGTCTGTTATAATGACGGCTACGCATTGGCTTGTTCTTTCTTCTACTAATATTGATGGACACTTTCCTTTTGGCGTTTGGTCTTTGAATTTGTTTCATTATTTAGGCGTCCTAATTTATGGAGAAATCTTTTCACGCTCCAGTTAAAGTAATTTGCTGTTATTTATGCAAAATGTCAGATGAAATCTTATAAATCAATCTTCCAAAAGTCATGTCCAAATCTAATCAATACAGAAATGTACCAAAAGTTACACCCCTTTCCTAATCGTTCATTATCGCTAGTACATCAAAAGAGTTTAAAAGCTGAAACACTTTTTAAAACAACCATCGGATTACTAATCCAATACTGAGGCCGAATATTAAAGCGATATCGCGGGAAAAACGAACAACCACGGAATATTGAGCGGTGCCATTGTTTTAACATGCACCGTACGAACGACTCTAACCGACATGCAACGTATAAGGTAAACTGTACTTTATCGGATTACAAATAAATTTCAATTTGGAACGATTTGGAATATAAATGGATGTTGTTAAATCAGACGGGGACGAGTCTCCGAGAAACAGTCGGAAGGTGGGATACGTAGTCAGCTCGGATACAAATTTCCTTTGTGGGACGATTGTTATGGATGCCCTTTAGCGAGAAATACTTATGCGCCGGAAATTATTGTGCGTACTTGACGGGACGGAATTGGGAATAAAATTTTGCCCTAAAACTGACTTTTATGTGTTGTATATTATGAAATGAATCCTCTCTGTCAGAAAAGAGAAGAGATTAACGTAGATCTGAATCTAATATGGTTTGACTTAATATACAATCTTAGTTTTAAACATAGTCATCCTCCATAAAAGTTCACATAATAACACTTGGTAATAATTGTACTTACCTATATTAACTGGACTGACTAATAATAATGGCCATCTGCCTACAGTCCTGCACGAGGTTGATTGCAAATATCTGTAGACGGGAGTTGGTTGCAAATATTTGTAGACGGGACGAGATTTGTGAAAATTGTCTGCAGGTTTGATACGCTCTTCACTTAAAAGAAAAAGCTAAAGTACTAGCTCATTCTAGCTTTAGACTCATCACTCTCACTCACAAACTCACAGTTCAGTTGGGTAACGCCAAAGCAACTGTAGATTATACCCGAGAGCAATAAGTATTGAAAGCGAATTTCATGAATATCCGTGAATCATCGGAAATATAAAACAATTACTCCGAGTCTTAAGGGAGACCAATGTACCTAAAACCTAGCTCGTATTTCAACAAATAGGCACTTAAGGCAGCTTAGTAAAATACCTACAGATCTTCAGATGCTCGAGCTGTAGCGGTATGATATCTATAGTAAACCTTGGAGCAGATTAAAAGATACAATTCAATTCATATTAGACGGATGGTCTAATGTTAGCCATCGGTAGATGATAGAAATCGGAGCATATTCTGATTCAAACTATTTTCTGAGTTATAAACTGTGCTCGCGCTACTTATTACTGATTAATAGTTTCCAAAACGGTTAGGACTCGATTTCCAGCTTATGTCACAACTTTTAAAACTCAAAATAATGAGGCGAGTCCACCCGACGGCGATAATTTACGGTTTAATCGCCGTAAGGTCAGCGGGATAAAAATAAAATCCCATATTAATAACCTGTCCCCTAAATCCAGACCTTACTGATCCAGTCAAATTTATTAGGAGAAAGTAAGTAAGCTTATATTAGTGAAATAAAACGTGGGACAAATGATTCTTAGGGGTTTCAGAAATACGAAATTCGTTTTATTTATTTTTTTGTTATCACATAAAACTGTACGTTTATTGTTACATTATTATAACCTTAAACTGAGGGAAGACAGTTATCATCGGGTTGTGTTGGAACTGGAAGAAATGAACGTAAAACGAATGAAGGAATTACCGAGATGATGTTCTAATGTCCAGATCTAATAACTAAACCATACCGGGGACACAAATTGTATATTTAATATTCGTGTGATGAGCAGGAGTGTTTATGCAGTGTTAAGTTGTGAAAATATGCATTTATGTATGTTAGGTGTGAAAAATAAATAAAAAAGAAATACATGTTGGAAATGAACATTTCGTTTCATATATATAATTTATTTTTACGAGCATATCTACTATATGTATATTATATAAGCATGCCTAAAAAATGATTTTTTAATACTTTTTTATATTGCTTATTGAAATTGCTCTAAACATTCTATTAATTTATTTGCAGCATGTATATTGGCATTATATACAAAAAAATGAAAAAAATATATTCGAAAGGATGATTTTAAAAATTTCCATTTTTAAATTTCCATACAATATTTTTTTTTCGCTAAGTATACATAATTAAAAACTATACCCCGAGTATGTATAACCTAAAATTAATCGTTATATAATATTTTATAAGATAGCAGTGTGATACAAATGAATGTAGTAAAATAAAATGAATCGCTTTCGACCGTTTTGCGTGCGTGTTTCAATTAATTTAGTGCAGTTAGTTTAATCAATTACACACAATTTAAATTACAGAGATACAATTATATTATTCAGTTCTTTGGCACCATAACCCACATATATAATCAAGTGGGAGAAACAAAGGAAATCAGCCAGATAGAAAATTCTCTAACAACTTCTGTCAACAGTGCCCGGGCTTTCGACCGAATCCAAAAACCGTTCAACTGTTTCATTCTGATTCTGATAGATAAACTAGTAATTTACTTTTTAATAACCAAAGATTTATTTAGCAATGTTATTAATATTGCAATTTTAAATAAATATATATGAACTTTCGAAACACATTAGCTTCGTTGACGTGGACAGGTAATAGACAAACAGAAAATAATTATTTTGTCCTTATAGGAATAACATGGGTGGTATGAGAGTACTGACGTACTAACATAGGCTTCACAATGTACCTAGCGTGAAAACTATTTAATATATTTTACCTAATTGTACCAATGTTTTTTTCAGAATAAATTACGAGCAACATATTACACGGCTTTAAAACAAAAATAATATCCAAAAAATATTATAAAGTATTATTGTATTATAATAATAAATGTTAGAAACGTAAAATATATTACTTAACTAACGCAAGAGTTACACAACGAATTCAGCTATGTATTAGCATTATTTGCAATTTCACTCGCATTGTTATTCTTGTCCGGTGTTTTACAATATTCATTATAATACTTAATAATATAGTAATTATTGTTATTTATATGTTAATACTGATATAAAAATTGAGAAATCTACTAAATACGCCCACCAATTATATTGTCTAAATTATAAAACATAGTAAAAGTCAATAGTATCGTATTACCGAATCATTTCTTTTAATACGATGAATAAATGTATATGGAATATTAATAGATTGTATATAGAAGCTATTAACAATATAAAACGAAGGTATATAGGTACATATGTACGCCAACACACAGGTAAAGAGCGAAAGTAGAAATTTCTCTAAGAACAACTGTTGTAACTTAATGGCTGCTTTCTACAACTAATCTCACATAATACACATTTTTTGCAACATCGCGCTGATGAAAAAGTGACAGTAAATAATATTAACGATTAATAAATTAAGCGGCTGCCACCATCATACAAATATTAGCATTGTATTTTATTATACTGTGGACATGTTTAATTCATTATAGTATGACGAAAATAAACTTTTTAGAAATAATTTTTCATTTGAAAAGGAACTGTAGGTATGTTTTTCTAAGAGCTTCACCGAGAGACATCTGTGTTACTTATATAAATGGAAGACGTAAGGAGTAGGAATAGGCCAGCCACGGCGCGGCTTCTGGACTTATCGCATCTAAAAATATGAACGTCCTATCTTAAATTATTTTTATTAATAAGTCTAGTCCAGAGGTAAATAGGACTGGATAGGTAGGAAAGAGGTAAATAGTACTGGCTAGTGAAGGAAAGCATCACGAAAATAAGAACACGTCTTAAGATTGTCTATGACGGTTTTCTTCCGTGTACAAATTCTATAATATAAAATTGTATCTAATTCTAAATAACACTACGTAATAGGATTAAATAACATCTAATATTGTAAAATAAGCTTGCATAGTTCTTATCTCAGTATTTCTACGAATTAAATTAAAATATATACGTAATAGGAAATGCCTGGAACACATTATATTTTAACAATGCGGACCAGTACAAACAATATAAGGCAGTAATCAGAATTACCGTATCGCGACCCAGCCTTAAGCGCACCCTGTCATAAAATGGACCTAATCCCGGATAAGACACTAATTTTATGACAGCAGTATCTCACAATCAGTGGCCCCTACTTGGTTCACGCTAATAACACTAATTGGGCTTAAGAATTCTGTATACAACTTTCCCAAGAATGTTTGGATTCGCTGAAATGTATTGTCATAATGAAGAAAACACCACCGTTATTAGTCATAAACGCACAATGGAAATGTTTTTTCTCGCTCCTCCACAGCCCATTCGTAATATGATAGATAGGGACGGAAGAAGAGACTATGACTTGAGTAAAACAAAGAACTATGATGAAATATTATTAACCTTTAATAAATTACAGTTAGAAAATAGAGATATGTAAAGGAATAGGGTGGATATGGTAAACGGAACAGGCTTTTAAAAGAGCGGTGTACACGAGATGGCAAGAAACCGGGCAGACCGCAAGATATGAGGACATCTAGTATGCAGCCGGTCTGAATCGGATACCAGGAGCTCGCGTTAGAAAAACATGGAAATTACTAGAAACATAAACTAGCTTAGACAGCACAGTTACATATTTAAATTTTTTTAACCAGAAAATATTGTTGCCAATGAATACTCACCTATACGCCTACTAGCCAATATTAACAGTCCTTTTTAAAGCCCCTTGTAGCATGTCCATGAGTGAAAACGTGCCATTGTGGCATCTGCCTGCTAGTCTAATATTCACTTCAAATAAAAACAAAAGAATTCCAAAATTTTGCACTTTATTACACTGAACATTAGAAGTTCACTTCTAGATTCTGTCTCCCTAATTTGAAAGATGCATGTAAGATGCCATTACACGGATGCAAGTGATTCACGCCAACAGCCTTAGGGCTTCGTGTGTTCTAACCACGAATTAACTTTTCAACGTAACGTGATGGGAAGAACACAAGAAATTCAACCTTTCTGCCTACATTCAATTAATGTTTGATGATCCTTGATTATACATTTCATACTTTTGTTGATACGTTAGACGTCCATTACTGATATTCTCAGGAAATATGAACACACGATATGCGAATAATATGTTTTTACATTGCAATGCTTTGGAGTCTTGTTGGTACCATAATTCAGCGCAGCCATTTGTAGTATCTTTAATCAAATTTTAATTATTCAAATTTAGTAGCCTATTAATAGTATTATAGTTTATATAGATTCGATCCTGCCCACAACAAATATTATTGTAATGAGCACGAGTGGTTGTTCTGTGCAATAGATTTAAAATAATCCACATAAGTATGTACGTAGAAATCTCAACATGTAGTATATCAGTTGTCTGATTAACATAGCAGTGGCTACGCTTCGAATTAGACGATCCCGATTCTTGTTCCAATACATTATAATTAACTGTTTTATCGTCATTTTTTTAAAATATAGTCGTATATTTTAACTTTATCTCTGCGCAAAATTGCATTGACAAGAATGAACTAACGCGCTTCTGTACCCTAACTATTAAAGTAAATTACATTTTTCATGGCAATTTTAGCTTTTACTTTCTAAAATTAGTGGTCAGATACGAAAACAATAATTCAGCGTAAAAGTTCCATAGGTGGCTGGTCCGTTGGTTTCGTAGTTATTGACTTTGATTGCTTTGCTACGGTTATGCTTTCGATTCCCACAATTTTTTTATGTTTCTACATAAAAAATATATATACCGGTATATAATTAAACGGATATATATGTTTCATCAGCTGTTCGTCTACTAGAGCACAGACTTTAGGTCCCTAATTAGAAATCGGACAGCCGCGTGTAGAGGACTAATACTAAGACATTTATTATGGGTTTGTACGTGCATATGAAATTATTACTTATTACGTAATCCCAGGCCTATAATATCCGGCCGGCACAAATCTAGACTCCGAACTATTAATAGAAATTTCATGTTAGAAAAATCCAACAGCTACCGACCCAAGGATTGTTAATTTAATAGATTAATTATTTTATTTTATATATAGTTGGCGGACATACATCGCTATGGAGCCTACGGGAGTCAAATTCATAACTCCCTGCTCAGTGCTTAGGTTCACTGACCAACTGCCAGGTTCACTGGAACAACGGGCCAACCATAAGCCGAATGCAACGTTTTGTTATCTTAATATAAAATATTTAAGGTTTCTTCAATATTGCTTATATTAAACGTCGATTATTAGAAAGACTATTAAGAAATATATATCTAAACCAAATATGAACTGAATAATAATTAGCTCCAAAATATTGGGCATGGTTTTTACTGAACACTAATCACACATTACTTGAATAAACAGTAATATATAAAGTTATATAAACAGCAAATTGTATCAACGCGCATAGATATTCGTAACCGTAAAACTATGACGATCACTATGTTTACAAAATACCACCAAGAATTTCCACGTTCCCCGTTCATTTATATTACCAACAGTATTGTTAAGTTACCCTCCTACAATTTCAAGCATCCAACTTTATAATTGTGTTGCTTTGGCAACGATTTTGTGAAGATTAACAGGCGCCTAAATACAAGTAATTAATATTAGACGTATAAATAATATAATAACCTTTGCAAATTTTCATAATGAGTTTTCTATAACATAAGAACTTCATATGTAATCGGAGTTACCTGATGCTGTAGTAACCGTTAGGCTAAGTAGAATTCAAAAGTGTATTTGATCAACCGAAAACCCAACGAAGCCTATCAGGCATCGACTGCTCATGCAACTAACACGAAGGCTGTACACAATTTTCCACATTAAAACATTCTGTATTAGGACACTAGGGCTGTAATACTTAGACATATAAAAATAAATTACTATACTATAATTGAGTACGACACGCAATATCAAACAAAATGTTGTCAGTTACACTTGTGCAAATTGACAACCCGAGTGTTACCTCTTAAACAATTTATAATGCATCCTGAAGCGCCTCGATGTTTATCATATTACACTTCACATACACACAAACACAACACAAAATCGAATTTACAATGTTAACCACACAGGAATTTCTAAACACGAAAAGCACGCGCGACACCGACACGTCCGTACGGCAGGTGAGCGAGAAAAATTCTAATGAAAGAAGATCGCTCAACCTTGCGCCCGCGTGGGAAAGGGACGGGAAAAAAACGGGTCTCGGCTCGGCTCTCGATGCGCGGGCGCAACAGGTGGGGGGATCGCAGGTAACGCAACTTAACCACCCTACCTATAAACGGGGTTTTTTTCTAGTTTAAAGAAACAAGTGTCTCATTGTAGTGCGCGCCGTGCACTGCGCTATCGACACGGCTACATCACGCAAGTACCAGGACTACATGATATTGTAAAACGTCGTACATACGTGCAAGGCTGAGGTCGCCGTCTGACTACACGCAACGTTTCAGTGCGGTTTGTACACAACATCCTCAGACGCAAACAGAACCTATTGTTGGGGGACAGGAATTTCTGGTTCAAAACTTGCTGGCCACTCGCATTGTTTACCCCACTTTACGTCATTTCACGACTGCGCCCACAACTTTGTAATTTTACTCCAATATGAAATATGCTATGGCTTGCGCATTTCTTTTGAAAAAATTCAATTGATTTTCTATTCTATGTATAATGTTAACAAAAATGATTTCATGCTTTTAAATTCTACGAAAAACAATATCATTTCAATATTCATGTACTTGCTAACGCAATAAAAAAATTCTAGATTTATTCGTTCCAATACAGCTAGGTACTCAGGTATGATATAATGAATGATACGAAGCTTCATAATTATGTATTATTATTAGTGATTAGTCAGCGAGAATCAACATGAAATTAAGTAGCATTTTAATGTCGCAATACCCGCGAAGCCAATTAAAATTGCTCCGATTCTACTTTACAATAACATTATTATTTTTTTAATACAGAACAGAATTCGTCTGCCAGGAAACGTGACAGGGGGAAAACGTTGTGTTGCCCAATTACCGAAACTGAACTCGTTGAATTTGAACCGGCTTTGTCCAGTTAGCAATGAACACCGAAAGGCTTCGTTACGACAATTCATTTATAATGGAAACGTTTTAAGCTTTTCGCCACTGATAACGTGTTTGAAAACAGAAAAAAATTCCACTTATTTCTACTGGAAATATAGAATATCTTTTTTAAGTAAGTATCTAAGTATCGATGTTGTCCACAGACATAGGTACTATTCAATGGTCATAAGTGAACAGTGGCACAGATTACATTTCAGATTTACCATTTTATATCAAATTACAATTGGCTCTATCAATATAATAAGTTACCCAAAATCGTGTACACACGCTTAGTTTTTAAATTATGTCAAATAATAAGATGTCAGAAAAAAATAAAATAGTTAATCAATGTGACTCTCCAATCAACATGAAAAAAAATAGACGAACTACACAAGTACATATTATGTATGTTATACTTTCACATTTAACTATATCGGTATTGACATTGACGTATATATAAATCCGTAATTACTATCTTAACATTCTGAACAACAATATTATTAATGTCGCCATTTCGTTTTTCCCTTAATCCGAGCTCCGCGAAAGCTTATCAGTGTTTATAGTGAATATAGGAAGCGAAGCCGTCTATCTGTGATTGGATTGTTCTCGGTAACAACAACTCTGAGGGAATATTAACGAGACTTCATGGAGGAATATATGACCGCAAGGGCCGTCCGCGCCACTTTGTAAGTTGGCTTGTGGAATGATTTTCCGTTTAACAGCGCCCTCTAGTACTAATATTCTGCACAAACACATTTGACGTTTAGTTGGTTAATTGTTTCAAATTTGAAATTGTAGAACATTTATCGAAATGGCCGACAGACAAATTAGAATTGTTATATTTACAATAACAACAACATTTTCAGACTCATGGAAAATAAAAGCGTATAAAAATATTATAAATCATAGCTAAATCCAGAATATTTGTTACTTTTTAATAACAAGATCGTAGAATATAATTTTTTTTAAAATTACGTATGTAGTATAAATCCCCATAAAGGACACTGGCTGGTTAGCATTAAAAAAACAATTGCAACAAAATAAAATCAAAATAACATAAAAAAAAAGTTTTTACTGGTAAATATTGATATTTAAAAATACCTTAAACTAATGTTCTATTTTTGTAGTACTTTTTACAACCCTCTTTTGAAAAGTGGAAAAAGATAAATGTTTCATTTTAATAACAGCCAATCTTTGCAAGGTTATTGTTTGTAGAAGACTAAGTTGACTGAAAACATGAGTAACTATAGCCAATAGATATTAGATCTATGGTTTTTTTTTCTGACGTTAGGTATGGTTCGTGAGGCAGCTTTCTGCCAGAAAAATATTTCAACTACAAACGAATCTTGAGAGTACATGGGTTGCGGGTTCCTTTGCTTCATGGCAAGATAAAAGTTCTAATCTGATTAGATCATTAAATTAAAATTAATTATTTGAAGTAATTTCTAAATAACCTTTTATATGAGTGGGTAATTTAATTTAACAAAATAATTGAACAAATGAAAATAAGAAAAGGCAGGAAAAAATATAAATAACAAAAAAAACTATACACAAAAAATATCTACTTGTTGATTTAATGCCCTATTGTATGGATGTACATTTATGGTAATACATATAATTTATTATTAATTCTGATTAATAATGCTCGCTTGAGTCATAAGAATTTGCGCCAAATAACCCAAATAATCCAAACGTGTAAACTGTCAACGTTCGTCAATTTCATATTACACGGGAAAACTTATAAAAAACCTCAATAACTGTGTACTATAATATAAAATAATAAACATACGAAAGAATGAGTAATATACATTATTTGATACGTCAATGTTAAGTACAGAACAATAAAATTGTTGGGTATTTCCTCCCGTGGCACGTTTTTATTAATGGATACCTAAATTATTATTAACTGCAGTGACGTCTTTTATAACCTGACACGAGAAAATGTGCAATTATAATTGTATTTAAAACCTAATATATATTTGTAATCACACATGTATTTGCGATAAAAAAAACTATTTGGATTGAAATGAATGTAATTTTCACACAGATATTATTAGGTTTTTTACTTATAGGGGTACGCAGAAACTATTTTCATTGGCTATGGTCTTAAAAATGTTTTTCATTTCATTACTATCAACAAAGAATTTTTCTCGTCTGTTAATTTTACTTTAGTTCCGGCCTACCTTTCGAACATCTTCGTTCGATCACCTCTTCTACCTCTAATTTCCTTATTTTTAATTCATTTAGTATTGATCCACTTATTCTTACACCGAGAATTTAATTATTCAACAGTGTAATGATGATTGAAAACTGTGAACATTTACACGCAATCTCTTGATTTCTTAACAATGCAGTCCAAATGTAAGTAATATATATGAAAACTTAGTATCATTGCAGATTTAATTTCTACATCTTGACATGCAGCTTATTGCACCTTGACATGAATCTTATATAAATTTTTATGCGTTTTTATAGTAAAATACTATTTGCTATAACATTGAAAGAGAGCACACAACCTCGTAACATTGTACATATATGCGTGAAAGCGATGCAACCCCTCTTTTTCCCATCCTCTTCCGGTCAATATAAGTTTTGCTATCACGGCTAATAAAAGAATAAAAAAAAACGATTTTTACAATTATATTCGTGTTAGTAATCCTAAGTGGCGGACATGCGTGAACACAACAGTTGGAGCGAACGGCTGTGTCTATAGAAAAGTACCACAGTTTTGTACTCGTCTGTTTGTAGCCTTACCACTGATCAGCAAGCGACAGGCGGTCAGCGATGCTGGCGCTACAGTCATAACTAGTGCTAATTTATATTTAATGGTTTGTTAGCTATCGTATTATTATGTAGTTAAATCTTGCCACGCAACTACTAAAACAATCCAAGATTGTATTCTTCCGCTAAGAGCCCTAAGATTGCTTCCGCGAGTATTAAAAAAATCATTATAAATAAAAAAGGAAGCATACACCGACTTGCATAATAATGTGTAAATCTCATGAAAAAATATTTCTAAACATAAACTTCTTTATTTTTTCGTGCACCCTATCAAAACTGTGATCGCACAGTATGAAAACAGTAATCTTTGTAGATGCGGCTATGATATATGTTCCATTAAACAAGAATGTAATAGTATAAAGAGAGCAGCTGCAAAACGCCTAAAATACCACAAAAAAACAACAGACCCAAACAAACGCAAGCACGCAAGAATACAAACGGACACACGTATACAGAAATTTGTGTGCTTGCAAAATTCTTAGATGAGTTAGCATTTAAAAGATTTCGATAAATTTCGTATTTCTACTAATCGCTAACATTATTTCTTGGCTACAATGTCACAAGTTCTTAATAGATATAAGAATTAATAACAAGTGTTGGAGACCAGTCGCTGTACAAACATTGGCGCGTGCCAGTAATCATTTTGTGGAAATGACGCACACTCGAACAAATGTACTCGTATTTAGTACAAATTTAAATGTATTGAATTGTACATGTTAATTTATGTATCGTCTTAAGGCCATTATATCTTACTGTATTTTATCTATGTATATGTACATGTATTATTACATGGAGATTATTCCATTTAGTTATTATTCCTTTCGTATTTGATAGTATGATACAATAATTAAGTGCAGTTTTATTAACATTTCGATGGTTTCGTAACATTTAAGACGCCTTTTTAATTTCATGTTTTAAAAAAATCTACTTACTCGTATATCACAATTGTTGTGTTAATTCAGAGGCAGTCAATTTTATTATTATTATTCGATGGCAACATTTGGCAGGATGGAATCCGTAGAAAATTTCAGGTTAATCTTCATGCGCCTTGGCAATCGAGGTTTTCTCGTTACTTTCTAAGGCCAGCAGTCACCGCCGCTACTCAATAAGTCAGCCAATTTAGCCAAGGTTACGTCAAATTGATACTTCACCGGCTTCGGCTATTGTGAGTTTAATTGTTAGTTTATTTCAGTTACGTTATTTCTGAAAAACCTTGTAGATAAAGATATAACATGATTTAAATATGTGCATTTTAATTTAAATTAAGATTTGGAGAATTTAATTAATTTGACTTTACTGGAACTAAATTATAAATCATTAATCGCATTATTTCATCCTAAATAGAAAAGTCCTTTATCTCTTTATTTTCATCCTAAAAAAAAAGTCCTTTCTCTCTTCAAAACATATTCGAACAGAGATGACTTTGCAAAGTTTCTTCAGCGAAGTAACATGTACCGTAAAGCCAGGATTGACACGTTTTGTATGTTTACCGTAGTTTTATTAATGCTCATCGGGGTTGCCAGGACTTCAACAATTGCGAAGATTGGTTACAAAAGAAGTAAACTCGATATTAGTACTCAACAACAGCAACTATCTATTTTTCTACTGTTCGGCGCGGGTAACTCCTCACAATGAGAAAGTTTAAAGCAAAAGTCTATCATGCAACCAAAATACGCACTACCAAATTACAAACTTCTGAGGAGAACAATTCTTTGAGCTCTAAATATTATGCTTGCGTTATTTTCTACGCCATTATAGCGTGTCACAATTAGTTTAAAAAAACGAACATAAGTTAAAGTCAAATGTACATTCTAGGATTCGAATCCCCAACTCACGAAAATAGCCATACGGCTAAAGGCTGAAAACTAAACCAAACAGACATTCACTAATGAATATCCCTGTATCTTGGGACCAAAATGTGGCATACGATATCTCCTGCATATCAAAAGAGATGACTAAAAATAGAGTTCTAGGATAACGGGCGGCTGATTATTTTTAAGTCTACATGTAATAATTTTTTAAAAATGGATTGATATTAATGAAATCAAGTTTTAATTACACTGCAATGACTATTGAATATACGTCAAGCGATTCAAACTCTCCGGGGCAGCTTCATTTTCATGAAATAGCAGTGATCTACTGGGGAAACCTCGATAACTGGGGCCGAGTTGCATACAGTAAACAAACTCTCTATTAAATATTCGAGTGAGGTAGGTTTGTGTTATCAAAGCTAACTGTAACTGGCTTGTGGAGTGCATCCATTAATTTTGATCTTGCCGCGTTCATTTCGTACAAGTCTGGACCAAATACTTTTTATGAAACTAAAAAAAAAACTTTTATGAATTTGATACAATTTTATGTGGTTTATATATTGCAATTTGAAATGAATCAAAACATCTATAAACTTCCGATATTATGTAGAAAGATTATCTCGTGTTTCATGGAAATGACTTTTTAAATGATTTATTTATTTATTTATTCTTTTATATCACCTTATGCTAAGGGATTATTATTATTATTATTATTATTTATTCATGGGCAAAACAATTTTCCAATAATTACATTAGCTATACCTAAAACTGACTATACTATTTAACACTCACCTATTCTCCCCTGGTCCTAATTTATTATTCTCGACGACAGCCGTAGTCCTGATCCGGTGGTCGGGCTGCTCGCCCAGAAGCTTCTCACAATGACCGTTATTCAAATGCTCTCTAGCCACATTGTATGCATCACTCTTATCTTTATCCTTATCACTAGTCACTTCACTTTCATTCACTTCACACTCCACTTTAACTTTAACACTTTTCTCACTTAAATCTTTTTCGTGTTTCTCTGGTTCCACCTTCGATTCCTTCTCTTCTTTTACTTCCACTTCCTTATTTTTTTCAACGCCGTTTGCTATCACTGGAGCTGGTTTCGCTTGTAAAGATTTCGGTTGGGATTTTGGTGAAGATATTGTCGGCTTGCTTTCTATAGCACCATTTTCATTTATTGACGTTACGTAGACTGACGAGTTCGCTATGTATCCGTTTAGCTCTTGTCGGTTCTCTGGCGGCACACGTTTCTTCTTGTTTAACTGCAATTATACAAAATTATGAGTTTTTGTAGCGAAAATAAAGAAATAACAGTTTCTAAATTAATGCAAAAAATTTAATAAAAACCTGATCAGTTTAAACAATACAGTGAAAAACATATCGGTGTTACACAAACAAAACAATGAAATATCGCTTAAAGTAGAACCTCCTCGGCTAATATTTATGCAGCAGCTATGCACAATATCTCAAATTATACGTGCATCACAATGGCTCATTCGCGAGAACAATCAGCGAGCGCATTGTTGGCTGATAGGCTGCTTCAGTTCAGATAAATCTACACTCTGTTATACTTCCCTTTTAAATTATTCAGTGAATCGCAGCGAATAGAACGTTTTAGAAAAATTTCAATACGACGTGTACGCAGAATGATTTAGACAAATTGCAATATGTCATATATGAGATTTATAGAATTCGAAACGTATTAATCACCAATTCAAAGTATCGATGTCACTAAAAATAAATTAATGAGTTAATAACAAAATTTCCAAATTA